>JAKUCV010006106.1:15246-110992 GCA_028386065.3 Turnera subulata
GAATTCATGTCCACCATCCTAGGTTGGCTTTCCTCCTTGGTTGAAGTTGATGGCATGATATCTTGTGGAGTTGAATTTGTGGGTGATTCATTCATGAATGCTTGGAAGTTGTCGCGAACCCAACGTTTTTCACTCAACACATACGCTGTTTGTGCCTCTTGCAAAGTCTTGTATCCTTTAAAACTCGCATGCGGGAATGAATCCGTGACCATCTTCACATCGTCCCAATTATCATACACGCCATTACGACGACCATTAAACACAACATAGTATTTGTATCGTGTCATTGATTAAACCTACAAATACCAAAACCTCTCACAAGTATTAGTTGCAAAACAAATCCAATAATGTCTGTAGCCAAACAATATCCATTCACTTGCATTGCATCATAACCGTCATAATATCAAAAACTAGCACAAATCAACCAAGATACCAACAGCAACAATCAACCAAGATACCAACAGCAACAATCAATAACATAATTGCCACATAAACATTCATTGCATCATAATCATCATAACCAAGCCAGACAATATCCAAAAATATCCACAAATCAACCACAATAGACATAACTAGGCTGCCACTAACTAATAAAATTACCCTACTAAGTAAGATTAAAGTTCCAGAAATGCATCAACTACCAATGTTCACATTACAATGTGAAAAGTAGCAAAAACAGTGTGTAATGCATCATTAGGTTAATATCTAGGAAGTGTGGTAATTGTGGATTGTCCGACTTCTGTTGCTTGTCAATTAGCCAGCATGGTTTTGATAAATTCCCTCTTCTGGTCATCATTCATCTCCCAGAAGAACTTTGTCAAACCTGCATTCCCAGAAAGCCTCATTGCAATCTTAACTGACTCATTAGGCGTAAGTCCAAGCCTGTGCAGCTCATCTCCAAGAACCCTGGTTGGATCTTTGCCATGCATAGCATCAGCAAGCTTATCAATGTATCCGCTGTAGCCTTCAATTCCAGCGACTATAGCTGCAGCCAAACCATCCAAATTCTCAGAGCTCCTCTTGCGTTTCCTGCTGCCACTTGTGGTTTGTACATTTTCAGGAAATGTGTGAGACTGCTCAGGGTTCGAGGCCTGACCAACATTGGAGGGCTGAGCAGTGTAGGTGAAGGCAGAATCTGCTCCCCCCTCTCCCTGCCCCTCAATGAATTCAGTCAATGCCCGATCAGCTTCATCCGGCAATTCACTAAGTGCTCCATTAGCTCGGTCAACTCCAAACACATAGGACAATCTGCTGAAAAGAGGGAATGGAGTTCCACACTTATATGACTTGTTAGGATTCCTCTGCACAACATACAAAGGAAACAATATCAGAAAAGCACTAATTAAGAAGCACACATTTCAGAACCGGGGTAATTAAGAAGCACACATTACAGATTACAAGGAAAACCAACAAAGGTAGCAACAAAGATGTCTAACAAATGGTAGATGGAGCATTTTTTTCCTCTGAATATTGACAAAAAACTAGAGGTAATTCAAACTTATTACCTTGGTGTATGCTGCAATGACTTCCCTGCTGTCACATTCAACACATTTCTTCACATCATTCCAAGCGAAGCCACTAAAATTTGCCATTTCATTGCATGCATTGAATTTTTCCTTCAACCTTTTCATCTTATTCCTCACATTAGCTGCAGTAAGGCCACTATTTGGGAGCTTTTCAGCTAGCTGGCTTACAATCAAGTTAATTGTGCCTGGCTTGAATGAGCCAGCATCAACTCGGTGCCCATCATTCACCAATTCCTCCAGGATGTCAACCAACATTGTTTCCTCCCCAACAGTCCAAGATCGCCTATCAGCCATGACTAATTTCCCCATACAAATGAATAAACAGAGCACAGAATGGAAAGAGGAATCCAGACTCAGGTATAGACAGTTTAAAATAATACAACACAAGTTCAATTAAATGCCACTCATAATTTGTAATGAAATGTCAGTAACAATAAGACAATAAAATGTCCAAATAATACAAACAATCACCTCATCATGTCCATACAAATCCCAAGAATAAAAATAAAATAAGTCATACAAATGTTTAAGGAAACAATTCTGAAAGTAATATAAAGCTGCAACTTAATCAAGAAACAACAATACCAACAACAATGCCAACAACATTATTAAAAAATTCAGAGATTGCCGCGAGCATTCTGCCACTCTTGGTACATTTGCTGTGCCAATTCATCCCTCTCCCTAGACCACTCATCTGTGGCGTGAACCGAATCAATCATTTCAGGAGTCTCATTCTCCTCATCTCCTTCATTCACATTTCCTTCAGCTACATTAGGACTATCTTCCTCAGGGTCACTTGACATGACAGTCCTAATAAAATTATGGAGCATGCAACATGCCATAATGATGCGACCCTGAGTCTTAATTGGGTAAAATGAGGGACTCCTCAATATAGCCCACCTTTTTTTAAGCAGACCGAATGCCCTTTCAATCACATTCCTTGCCTGAGCATGTTTTAAATTGAAATACTCCTCATAATTCCTAGGCAGCCTTGTCCTCGACCCACTTGCAGCCCATTCTTTCAGATGGTATCGAACACCACGATATGGGGCCAAAAATCCGGGGCCATTAGTATAGCCGGCATCCACTAAATAATAATTACCTAAAATAGTTCAAGTTAAGTTAAATTTTATCAATTTATAGCACTGAAAATAGTTTTTCTTCTTAAATTATTTTTCAGCCAAAAGACACCTACCAACAGGCACTTGTAATCCATTAGGCCTTGACACAGCATCACGTAGGACCCTTGGATCAGAGGCAGAACCCTCCCAACCAGTAAACACCAAGACAAAATTCATTTCACGATTACAAACACCTAGCACATTCATTGAAATTCTGCCTTTTCTGGTTCTGTACCTTGGTTTATCTTGATCAAGAACTGTGACATCTATATAAGTTCCATCTAAAGCACCTAAGCAGCCCTAAAACATCATTTGACAATGAAAATATAAGTAAGTATTATTTGTAATTTATAAGTAACAAACACTGAAAACTATGATATGACTCATTACCTTAAACCATTTCCACCTTGAATCAGAGTAATTCTCAGGGACTGGCTCTGGTTTTACAAGCAAATCTTTGTGCAGTCTTATCACAGAACGCAAGACTCGGTTAAAGTGTCTGCTAATGGTTTCACCTGACCTACCAAACCTATTCTGAAGGGTTCTATTCTTTTGGTGGTGAGCTAGTATGTGAACAAAAGTCAAAACCTGCTCCTCTATGGTTACACTCCCTTTGGATTCTAACCCACCTTTGACCCTCAACAATTCACACAGCCTTGCAAAAGCATTGATATCCATCCTCACATTCGAAATACACCTCACATCAGAAGCTCTAACCATACCATCAATGACATTCCTCCTAGTCTGATAAACAGAAAATGTCCTTTCCCCTAAAGCTGCATTTCTACGCCTTTCAACTCTCCTATGATGATACATGAGAATCAACAATGCACAATTCAGGAGCATGTCAAATTGATGCCAAGTGAATACAAAAAATGCTAAATACTGTTGCGTAAGCTTCCGCCTTTCTTCCATCTATACCAACCAACAACCTTGAATAAGAATCAACCACACACACCAACTAAGCATGAAACAAGTAAACACACCAACATCTAAGCAAGCAACAAATAAACACAACAACAACCACAATTTGAATACAAGAAATCCAAACATAATCGCAATACCAACAATTCAAATTTAAACGACATATATGACTGATGGTAATAAATTCATACCTTGTCAAAAACCCAGCAACACCTCACTGCATCGAAAGATAACAGTATTAGTAAGAAAGAACTGTGAATTGCGAAAATGGGAGAGAAAACAATTGGGAAAATCAGCCAAATTAGGGTTTCAAAATTAGGGTTTCAAAACAATTTGGGCAATTGCTAAATTAGGGTTACTGTCAAAACCAGAAAAGTGATACACGAACCCTTTTAGCCAGGAACATAGCAACTTCCTTTGTTACACCACAAGCCTGTCAAATCGAACGAGACATGGTAAATGGAAGCAAAAATTAAGAGGGATCTAGTGGGGAAATGGAAGGAAAAAGAAATCAGGGGGAGACGGAAGTGAATCTAGAGTGAAATCGAAGAGAGAAGAGAAGAGCAAAGCATACCAGAAAGAGGAAGAAGAGAGAGAGAGTGTGCGGCGCAACAAATGGGAGAGGAGAGTAGGGTTTCGGCCTTTTATTTACTGCTAGGGTTATGAGGGTTAGTTTTGGGTTAATGAAATTTCGGCGGGGATAGAATCGGGATAAAAAAAGCTTGTCCCGTCCATGCCCGTTGTGTCCACTCGAAATGGAGGGGACAAAAATTTGCAAAATTTGTCCCTCCGTGTCCCTCCGTATACCATTCTCGCGTCCCGTCCAAGGCTCATCAAACGCGGGACAAACTAGCTTGTCCCGTCCCGTCCCCATGTATCCCATGTACCAAACTGTGCCTAAGTTAATTTAAATCTTTGTTTTTTTGGCTCTTTAGTTTGACAACCACTTTGATTTTGGCCACCTAACTTTTAATTTTTTGATTTTGCACCTTAGTTTGGCAATAATTAGGTATTTTTACCCTCTAATTCATTCTAATAGGTAAAATTATTGACATGTAGGTTGCCTAATACATATTAACTCCTCATTTGGTAATTTTCTTTCCTATGAAATCATCCCAAGCCAAATTTGCCCGAACAAAAAAAACGATTTGTGACCCGATATAGAACCAAAAACAAATACAAGAAGGAAACAAAATCGGTTTATATCGGGTCATAAATCAAATTTTGTTCTGACGATTCGGTTTGGGGTGACTTTGTAGGAAAAAAAATTATCAAAAGAGGAGTTATATGTGTTAGGCAACCTACAAGTCATCAATTATACCTATTGAAATGGGCTGGTGGGTGAAAATATCTAATCATTGCTAAACTAAGGTGCAAAATCAAAAAATTAAAAATTAGGTGGCTAAAATCAAAGTGATTGACAAACTAAGGACCCAAAAGAAATATTAAGTTTTTTTTTTTTGGGGTTTGTAGCGAGTTAGTTAATAGTTAGTATGAATGTAAAGAAGAAGAAGAGGAGAAAAGAAAAACAAAAATAAAAAAAAACTTGTTCATTTTTTCATTTTACATTAAGTAAAATAAAGAACAGGTGAAGTTTTCATCCAAAAAAAAAAGGGTGAAGTTAGGGTTCCAATTTGAGTCTGCCTCAAAATTAAAAATTGATTTGATATTAACCCCCAAAAGACAAACCCCCCCCACCATTAAAGCCCTATATCAATCTTATTACACATTTAACCGCTCATTCCTCGCTAATTCCCTCTTCTCTCCACTCTCACAGCGCTCACCAGTCAGCAGGTACCCCTTTCTCCCTCTCTCTCTCCCGCCCTGTTTCTGTGTTTTGGTGTGTGCGCTTGTGTGTGTTGTTGGATCACACTTCCATGTCTCTATTACTCTGTTCCTGCTTTTTGTTGAGTTTTAGGAAAATGGGTTTGAATTAGTTCGTCTTGATATGTGCAAATTGCTATGAATGGTGTATTGGCCCCAACTCGAATGTCATTTCTTTTTTTTCCCCTCCTAACTTGATACTGGGTTGTATTAAATTTAAGTTTCTTTATTTGGGTTTATTGAATTTGAGCAATTCAAGTTGAGTTTTTCTCCTGGAGCTTTTGTTCATATAAGCAAAGTGCACCAGCAAAGCTATTCTGCAGTTTGTATGCCAATAGCTGTATTAGTTACACTGGTTTAACTAGTTTTCATATGTGTCTTTTAAATTCAATTGAAACTATCCGTTACTACACCACGGCTTACCCATTTGACGGTAGCTTTTCATGTTGTTTGTCATGGTGTTAATGGTTATGTGGTGATTGTCCCCAAAGGTTATACCCTATGTGCCAAATCTAGCAATAAGCAGAGGGTTTTTTATTGAATACAGGTGTCCATCACGTTTTGGAGCTTACAGATGTTTAACAAGGTGCAAAAGGGGACAGTTATGGATAGCAATGTTATCAGGGTTTCTTACCTTTTTCATTATTGGTATCTAAATCTGGAAATCTATGTCATTTATTGAACAAGTCATTTAAAAGAACTATGATCGTTATGGAATGCCAACCTCAATGCACTGGTTTCTTCAATAACGATTAACTTCATTAATTCACAACTTCTTTTTATATATCTGATGCGTTTATCCCCATGCCTGCCTATTTACCTTACTATCCAAGGCTATTGTGTCCTGTTCATCTAATCTCTATCACTACGAAATTATGAGAGTCCATCCATCCTCCTCCCTGAAATATTACTGATAATCACTTCTTGACTGTCTTCTCTTCGTCCATGCCTGTGTGAGTGTATATACGTCCACATACTCGTTTTTTATATATCCTCCTGTCCATGCATGTTATTTGTTAGACATATGCAGTTTTGTTTTAAATTAACTGATACTTCGGGTCAACTTATGTGGCAATCATAGTTAATCCGCTCTTATACTGTTGGAACCAGGTGCTTATTAACATGCAACCGATGTAGTTCTCCCTCAGATTTAGTTTTGCCATTTTGGTTTGTATGGATGTTCATGTGATTGATGAGGAAGAGGGGATGGGTCATCGTGCAATGGCCTATGACGGAGGTGCTGAACTAAATGAGGGTGGGGAAGCAAATATGGCAGGGAATTCATTGACTCATGACGAGGATGGAACTGTGGAACCATATGTAGGTATGGAATTTAATTCTGAGGATGCTGCCAGGATTTTCTATGATGAGTATGCCAAACGTCTTGGTTTTAGCTCCAAAGCCGGTCCATCTATCTGTTCTAAAACTGATGGGACACTGGCTGCTCGGGAGTTTGTGTGTGGCAAAGAGTTGAAAAGGAGGTCTGCTGATAGTTGTAATGCAATGCTTAGAGTAGAGTTTAAGGGTCAAGATAGATGGATTGTAACAAAATTCGTAAAGGAGCATACACATTCAACAGTGAGTCCTAATAAAGTTCATTACCTTCGGCCCCGCAGACATTTTGCTGGTTCTGCAAAGAGCATCTCTGAAACTTACCAAGGAGTGGATGTTGTTCCGAGTGGTGTGATGTATGTGTCCATGGATGGAAATCGTGTACCAGCAGAGGCAAATCGTGCAGTTAGGAACCCTCCTCCAATTGAACCGAAAAATTCGTTTAAAAATACTGGAGCACTAAATTATGCTGTTATGCCCAATGCTCGAAAGAGGACACTGGGGAGGGATGCTCAGAATCTGCTTGAGTATTTCAAGAAAATGCAAGCTGAGAACCCTGGTTTTTTCTATGCCATACAGCTTGATGATGATAACCGCATGGCCAATGTATTTTGGTCTGATGCAAGGTCGAGGACAGCATACAGCCATTTTGGTGATGCTGTTACCCTTGACACAAGCTCCAGACAGAATCTGTTTAGAGTACCTTTTGCTTCTTTTACTGGGTTTAACCATCATGGTCAAATGATATTGTTTGGTTGTGCAATACTTTTAGATGATTCAGAAGCTTCTTTTATTTGGTTGTTAAAAACATTTCTTACAGCGATGGATGACCGACAACCGGTTTCATTAATCACTGATCAAGACAGGGCTATACAGACAGCAGTTTCTCAGGTTTTTCCTGAAACCCGGCACTGTATTAGCAAGTGGAATGTCTTAAGAGAAGGTCAGGAAAAACTAGCTCATGTATGTCATGGACATCCTAATTTTCAGGTGGAACTTTATAACTGTATTAACTTGACTGAAACGATTGAGGAGTTTGAATCATCCTGGAGTGCCATCCTTGATAAATACAATCTGAGAGGGCATGATTGGCTCCAATCCTTGTATGATGCTCGTGCTCAATGGGTCCCAGCATACTTTCGGGATTCTTTTTTTGCAGTAATATCTCCAAATCAAGGATTTGATGGTTCATTTTTTGATGGTTACGTGAACCAACAAACCCTGTTACCAATGTTCTTTAGGCAGTATGAAAGAGCTTTAGATAATTGGTTTGAAAGGGAGTTGGAAGCAGATTTTGATACAATCTGCACTACACCAGTTTTGAGAACGCCATCGCCTATGGAAAAGCAGGCAGCCAATCTTTATACGAGAAAAGTATTTGCAAAATTTCAAGAAGAGCTTGTTGAAACCTTTGTCTACACTGCTAACAGAATTGAGGGTGACGCAGCTATCAGCACATTCAGGGTTGCAAAATTTGAGGATGACCAAAAGGCATATATTGTTACCTTGAACTACCCAGAATTGAGAGCAAACTGCAGTTGCCTAATGTTTGAATATTCAGGCATTCTTTGTAGGCATGTTTTGACAGTTTTCACTGTGACAAATGTTCTTACATTGCCTGCTCATTACATCTTGAACCGCTGGACTAGAAATGCCAAAACTGGTGCTGGAATAGATGATCATATTGGTGAATTACATGGGCAAGAATCTCTTACCTTGCGATATAATAATCTATGTCGGGAAGCAATCAAGTATGCTGAAGAAGGGGCAACCGCTTTGGAGACATATAATGTTGCCCTTGGTGTGCTTAGAGAAGGTGGGAAAAAGATTGCTGCTGTAAAGAAAAATGTCGCCAAAGTTTCACCTTCTGGTACCCAGGTTAGTGGGATTGGTTACGATGACAGGAAGAGCTCTACATCTGCATCGGATACAACTCCTTTGTTGTGGCCACGACAAGATGAAGTTACACGGCGATTTAATCTCAATGATACTGGTGCTTCAGCTCAGTCAGTTGCTGATTTGAATCTTCCTCGCATGGCCCCTGTGTCTCTACAACGTGACGATGGACCTCCTGGAAACATGGTAGTAAAATATTCAATAAATCATTACATTGCCTAAGTTTTGCTGCATCTCTTGGTTTGGGTCTGAAATTATAGCAATGAATTGATTGAATATTTGCATTATCTTCTTGCGTAGGCGGTTCTTCCTTGTCTCAAATCAATGACTTGGGGAATGGAGAATAAGAATTCAACGCCAGGAAATAGAGTTGCTGTCATCAACTTGAAGGTATACCTGAAATAAAAAATTTCAATAGAAAATTGGAACGGTTCTAAAAGTCCTGGCACATTTTCAATCGTGTTACTTTGTGTTCCTTCTTCTTCTTCTTATTCTTCTTTGACCTAAGCATGTGTAGTACTTCCTCTAAACTTTAGCGTGTGGATTTGATTTTTGTTTTTGAGGTTGGCTTCAGATGTTTAATTAAAGCTTCTGCAGTTGCTAGATTATGCCAAGACTCCATCAGCAGAATTGGAGGTTAAGTTTCAATTATCAAGAGTTACTTTGGAGCCCATGTTGAGATCCATGGCATATATCAGTGAACAACTTTCAACACCAGCTAACAGGGTTGCAGTAATTAATCTGAAGGTATGAATAGCCTGGACCTAACTCACAAATTTGATGGTGGTGCCCAGAACGATGGGAGTTGAATAATGCACATCTCTATATTGTTGTACAAATGGAACTAGGAGCATCAGGCTTCTGATGTTTATACATGAATATGGTATTCATAGCTCAGATGGTATATTTGCATGCTTATTCATGCATGTTTTTCCCTCTCCTTTCGTCTTGTTTATTCGTGCTTTATTCTGAAACTGAATGGGTTTGGAAGTTGGACTTGCCTAATAGCTTCACGGAAACCCTAGGAAAGGATGAGTGTGAATTTAATACATTTCGACTTCTCTGTCATAGATGGTAAAACAGGTTAGTCTTTCTGTAGAAACTTTTGCAACTATGAATGGGGGCATTTCATTTTCTTATGTTCCAAAATGTTTTGAGTTTTTCTTTTTGTTTTGTCTCTTTTTGGAGAATGCTCATTAATGGAAGTCTGAATCTTGATTTGTTGTACTTTTTATACTTCCACGTTATGAAAAATTTCTGAACCTCTCCACGATCTATAAATGAATTGGCTAGATACTTTATTGCATACATAAAAATATCAACAAGCAGTTGCTGATAGGAATTTTGCTGATGCTTAATGTATCTTTAACTTAACGTGGAATTGGTAGTCCATGCCAAACCACTATCCTATGTATGACAAAGGACAGGTAATTGATGATTCTTGTTTCCTACCTTTGTTTAGCTTGTTTAAGTTGGGTCAAATTGATCTTTTTGAAGGTAGATAATTTGGTAATAAGGCACAATTTGAGTGTTCTCCATGGAAGATTAGTCTAAGCAGAGCTAACTTGGTAGGCAATAAGAGCCAGATATGGATGGAAGGAGTGGCAAAAATTTTGAATCCGGAATCGGGCTTTAAGTTCCTTGTGAAATGGTGGTACTTTGGCTGAAACATATGTGATTGTCATGTTATGGTAATGCACTGAAGATATTGCTGGGCATCTAATACTCTTTATAGTATCAGCAGTAATTTTGTTAATGTTTAATCACAATTGATTGTCTTGCAAACTAGATGGTTGGGTTTCACTAAGTATGTGTTGTCCTTTATTTTTCCTTGTCCTAATCCTAACTCTGCGTTTGTTATGTCATACCTTGTTTCAGCTTCAAGATACAGAAACAACATCTGGAGAGTCAGAGGTCAAATTTCAGGTGTCCAGGGATACGTTAGGTGCCATGCTGAGATCAATGGCCTATATCCGGGAGCAGCTCTCTAATGCTGTAAGCCTTCTCCCCTTGATCTAATGGAACTTTGGTGAATAGAGTGATCTTTTATTGAAAAGATGGTGCTGTCTCTTCTACTAATTGAGTCTATTCATTTCCATATTCCCCCCATGCCTCTTGCCAAGAGGGATTGCATTATGAATTAGCCTGAATTCATTCAAGGTTCCTTTCTTGTGTTTTGGTCTGTGAATTTATGGTTCTTGTGGAAGGCAGGCTTATAGTTGGTTATGTCCTGATTAGTGAGAGAGAGATCTGGATATGGTAGAAAGGAGAAATGGAACCAGTGATTGGGAGGATAGTTAGGTCGACACTCAAGTTGGAATTTTATGGGCTAAACAAACTGATGTTAATGGTACTTCAAGGAGTTTCCATTACTCAGCTAGTAAACATTTCAAGGGTCTAATCCGAGGTTTCAAAGCACAGAGACAGAGTGCTGACTTGTTGGAGTGAGAGAGATCTGGATATGGTAAAAGGGAGAGATGGAATCAGTGATTGGGAGGATAGTTAGGTCGATACTCAAGTTGGAATTATGGGCTAAACATACTGATGTTAATGGTACTTGAAGGAGTTTCCTTTACACGGCTAGTAAACATTTCAAGGGTCTAATCCGAGGTTTAAAAGTACAGGGACAGTGCTAACCTTGTTGGAGTGAAGCATTGTAAGCCTTCCTGTGAACTGTGACTTAGTTGACACTGATTTTTATCCTTGTTGGCCTGCTTGTTCAAAGCTCTCTTGATCTTTATGACTTTAATCTTCACATTGTTTCATTGTTTTATTTATTTTCCCTGTGGACTTGGTTCAACTCATGAAACGTAGTTTAGTGATAATGGTCAATCACCAAGCATTTAAGTGCTTCTTCACTTTGTTTGGCAAACTATTTGAAAATTAGCAAGGTAATAGAGAACCAGCGTCCAATCAGGCCCTAAACATCATTTATCCAAGAATTTTTTTTTTTTTGCCCAACGATTGAAATTGTTTTAAATTCCGTGGCTGATTCTGAAAGCACTTCATCTGATGCAGGCTGAACTACCGCAGCCGGAGCCTCCACCAAAGAAGCAACGGAAGTGAGAGACTTGATACTTTTCCATTTCATTTCCCAATAGAATGAATGATTATGAGGACCACTGGAGTGCTCACCTGTAGTTGTCCAGCATCACCTCCATGCTCAGGGACCCTCTCCTTTCCAGGCTTTTCTTTTATCCCCCTTGCTTATCCCGGTAAGCATGCTCTGTATCATATTTGTACATGTAGGATGCTGGAATCCAAAAATCTGAGGCATTTCCGTGGTTCTTGTCTTGACATCACGATGCCACTGGTTTCACACCTGCCCCATTTTTTTTCTTAATAGTCCATTGGAGACAATTCTCTGGTTCCGAATCATATTTTTGCACCTTACAGCCATCTGAACTGCTTGAATCCGTTGGATCATGGCATTTTTTGAATCGCAAACGCAAAGTTCCTTAGGGTCCGAGACTTTGAGAGTAATTTACAAACTGGTTTAATCATGGTTGCACGCGGATTCATAGATTGAATGCGATTGTATGGTGTTCATCGATGTAGCTGGGTAAGGAAGGGACCATCTTGGTGCCGAAATTGCTCCTTGGGCATTCATTCAAAAAGACAGGCAGCCTAATGTCTTTTGTCTGGGAACTGCACTATTTTAAAGTCTGAGTTCAAGATGCAGGGACTTCAAATTTTTCAAACGCTGAATTGTTTTCTGAGATTTTAGGAACTTTTTGTGATTTCAAATTAGAGATTTCCTAATATTTATGGGTAAAGCGAATGTGCAAGTGGTTGCTTTTTTAAGAAGAGACCGGACAGGCAATTTCTTTCTTGGTTGCCCAAATCTTACGAAAAGTTTGACAAGATGTTTTGTCTTGCTGCTTAGCTGCTTAATCACAACTTCGGGATTACTTGATTATAAGTTAAATTAGTGCTCTTTATAAACTGAAATTATTTTCTGTGTAAAGATTCAACTCGTCTGGATTTTAAGTTGTACACTTTCTTGATGGATTTCTTTAAGAATAGGTTACACGAGGGCTGCATTAGTTTCTAATTTCTATGATTGAGATATGACTCATAAAATGTTTATGGGTGTAAATTGGGATTTTTACAATTTAATTACAGTCGCTTTAGGAAAATAAGCTTTCATGGGAGACGAATTAAGACTAGCTTTTATTTTCGACTGGTAGAAGATACACGAGTACTAGCTAGGGGACACCATGAAAGAAGAGTAGCTTTTCTAACTCCACCTTAAATCTTTTTTTTTTTCCTTTTTTATCAAACTCCACTTTAAAATTTGGCTATGGGCGTGTTCAAAAGTGAGGCTCTTTTTTTTTTTCTAGTAAAAGAAACATCTCACAATAAGAAGGGTTAGACTTTTCTCCTTTTTTTCTCCTTTCTACAGCAATTATTATAAAGCATCAGCCTTTTCTCAAAAAAAAAAAAAAACAATAAAAAATGATAAAGCATCAGCCAGTCAATGGTCAGGATACTGTATTATTGTGGTACACAGAGTATCTTCTCCAATTGTACGAATAAAGATCTTAATTAAAGCGGCTTCACGAGCTCAATACACAAAGCTATACTTTATTTTCACTTTGCAGTAGCTTTAAGTGTATACTTTTTTTTTTTATCAAACAGCTTTAAGTGTATACTTAAAGATCTCTATATGATTTCTCAGAAAAAAAAGGTTAATCACTGAAAAGAAAAGATCATAAAAGCTGTGTAGAAGTGCGGATTTCTGTGATCAATAACAGTGGTTTCTGATTTCTGAATTATATATTTTAATATAGGTGATGGTAAAAAAAGAATTAATCCAAAGTGTGACATTTCAACAACACTATAGCTTTTGTGGTTTGTCCTAACTGCGGGAAAGAATGAATACCAGTATGCCAAGGCAGCAACATATTTTTTGCCAGAAACAGATAACTAAAGACTTGACCAAAAAAATACAGATAATTAAAAGAAAAAGCTGGCAGTTGGAAAGGTTCACCTCATTGCACCCCCCCTCAACAAGAGAAGGTTCATTGACTTCCCTTCTCCTTATACAACAAGATTCTTTCGTTTGTTGATTGGTTTATTTATGTGCTACATTTGGTGACCAATGAAAAACGAGTAATCACCATTATATATATATATATATATATATATATATATCCCTTTTTGGGTTAAAATCTCTTTTACCAGTAGTTTTCTTGGGTGTGGCTTTTTTGCCTTTTGGCTTTAATAGATGCGCAGCCACTCCAGGGTGCTTGAAATGACGGCAGTAGTTTCGAATTTGTGTTTGAATTTCTCCAAGTTGCAATTTTCTGGTTACTTTTATTGTGTGCTATAGTATTTATTTCTTCTTTTTTCGGGTTTCCTAAATGCATGGGTGGATGTGTGTGGATCTATTCTCTGAGTTGGAAATTATTAATCTTTTTTTTTTTTGTCCCGGAAGAATCCCTGTTTTATGTTTACTTTTAATGGGGTATTAATTAATTTAGCCAGTCTAATTTTTGGATAAATAATAAGATGCATAATTTTCTATTCTTAATAGTTCTAAGATCCCACGTTTGGGAAGCTTGTTAAAACGTTAAAGTGATTTTTTTTTTTAATTTTGGGACTAAGGTTTTGAAAACCAAACCGACAATTAAACCGTAAAAGCTAAAGGTTCCGAAAATCGGGGTTTAACTGTAAAAATTAAAATAATAATGTTATTTTTTAATTAGTATAAATTATTATTTTATTTTTGAAAAAATTTTTAATTTTATTAAAGTATTAAAGAAATTAAATTTTAGGAAAAAAAGAATAAAAAAATGTCTTTTGGATAGGCGAACCGGCTTGATTTGGGTGGGTGAACCGGTTGGGTTTAGTCGGTTCGATTTGTTGGTTCGACCTGACATGTGGATTCCACATATGCTGACGTCGCGCCGGAAAACTTGCCACGTCAGCATTTTCCACTGGATTCTGACGAAAGGGATCAAAGTAGGCTAACTAGGGGAAATAGAGGGATAAAAAAATCCGAAATCCTACAAGGGATGAATTCTAACTTTAGCGCTCAAGGATGAAACAAGTCTTTGATCCAAACTAAAAGTATAGTTATGAGATAGAAATATAGTTATAAAGATTAACCATATATATAGCCAAAGTTGGATTTACGATTAGCATTGTATACAATTGTAAAATATAATATAGAATAATTACGTTTTAAAGTTGGATTTACGATTAGCATTCTACATTAATGTAGAATAATTAGGTAAAAAACCTAGAATGTTAAATTACTAATTAATATTTAATTTGAATCCAGTGTTGCTCCATTGTATTGCATAGTTTTGCTCTTGACTGAGGCTTTTTCATAATGGGTGGCACTTGCATTGGTAGTGTATACGTGTAGCTTTTCTTGTTTTAAAGTTTAGGTGCGTTGTATTTCAATCTGTTTATTCATTCACCCAATAAAAGAATCACGACCAGCTTATTCATAAAGGCACTAATCTTTATAATTCCTATCATGTCTAGATCTAAATTAATTTAGACCCAGTGATGATATCTTTGAAAGGTGGCGTAGCTTAGCATAAAGCAAAGAACCACGACAGTAGGATGGGAAATCATATTGTTTTCTTAATTTTTTCTTAATTTACGTCAGAAAAAGGTAATGATCAGTGCAGTGCAGTTGTATTGTTTGGAGTAGAAAGAGAGAAAAAAACACAAAATTAATGGGATATTTTGTGTATCTAAAATCAAATAAGTATTTGTGTATATTTTGTTACTCAACTTTAATACTTGTTAAGGGAAAATTTTAACTAAAAACTTAAGGGTCCAACCATACCTTGATTTTAACGCAAGAAAAATGTAAATTAATCAATGTTTTTTTAAGAGTCAAAATCTTATCATAGACTTTTTTTGGTACATCGGAATCATAAGAACTACCCATAACCTCCATCCTACCCCCAAACCACCTACATTCCCATCGTTGGGATTGAACCCATGACCTCTTGGATAAAGAGCACGAGAGATGCCACTATACCACAAGTGATGTTGGCTCATAGAGTTAAAGTTTAGCTGCGTTGTGTTTGTGTTTATTCATTCATTTAATAAAAGAAATCATGACTTTATATTATCCATAATTTATGGTTCCTATCATACCTTGATTTGAATTAATCTAAACCCAATAATAAGGGTCTTGATTAATCTAGACCCAATAATGTCCCTCAAAGGTGGACTGGCTTAAGATACTAGTATAAAAGCAAAAAACCACAACATTAGGATGAGAAACTATATTCTTTTCTTATTTTTTCTTAATTTATGTTAGAGAAAGGTAATGATCAGTGCAGTTATATTGTTGGCGTGGAATGAGAGAGAAAAAAAAACACAAAATTAATGGGATATTTTGTGTATCTAAAATGAAATAAGTATTTATATTTATTGTGTTACTCAACAATTAGTACTACTTGTTAAGGAAAATTTTAACTAGAAACTTAAGGTCCAACGATACCTTGCATTTAACGGAAAAAAGATGTAAATTAATCAATATTTTTCCAAGAGTCAAAATCTAATCATAGAGTTATTAGCAGAATTGGAATTCGTGACAGTAAAATTTTTTTATTATTCAATAACATAAATAGTAAAATAATGAATATATATCCCTAATTTTTTAAAATTTTGGGAGGCTATAAGCTCCCTGCAGCCTGTATCGATCGCCGCTGGAAAAATGTATCATCAGTCATGCACATACGGATAAGAAAAAAGTGAAACGAGGGTATGACTAATAAATTTTGTCATGCATAGTCTGTAGACAAGAGTATTTTGTGTTTCTATTAAACTCGATACGTCTATGTATTCCCTTCCCTTGACATACCCAGACGGAACTTACTTAATTCCTATTATCTTGTTTTACACTAGTATAAATATTGTCGATTCATTGCCACCGTACGTTACGTATCTAATCCTGCAGTCGAATTAATTAAAGTGATGTACAGAACACTTGTCTTTCTAAAGAAAAAATCTCAAAGCCATACCATTCACAAGACATCTTGGGGGGTGCATTTTATGGGTATGGGGCTATGGGCCTCTTTTTATCCAACGCTACCATGCATAGGTTAGCATGTCATCAGCTTCATCTCTATATAAACGAGAGTTTGTCACTGCAAAATTTGAAACCACAAGCACTCGAAAGCATAACATCTCCATATCATCACTTAGCTAACTAGTGATGGCCACTACTAGGTCTCTAGTGCTAGGACTGCTAGTTCTAGTTTGCTGCTTGGCTCTATTAACTGAGCCAGCAACTGCAGGGTTTAACCCATCTGAATTCCCCAATGGTTTCTACTTTGGGTCAGCCACTTCTGCTTTCCAGGTATATATATAAACCATATATATCTCTGTTGGTATAATAGAAGCAATATTGACTGAACCTATTGAGACAAATAATCATATAATTAATAACATAATCTATAAATTCATTCACGAGGAGCAGACAGAAGGTGCAGCCAACAAAAGTGGGAGGGGTCCAAGCGTATGGGATGCCTTTGTGCATGAGTATCCAGGTTCGTATATATATATTATATGCTAAATTTTTATATACTAACATAATTACTAAAAAGCTTCAAAATGATGATTGCAGAAAGGATACTTGATGGCCAAAATGCAGATGTAGCGGTTGATTTCTACAATAGGTATAAGGTAATGTAACAGCTTGATCATGCATTAAGCCTGCATGTATATATATTGTGCAATATTGTTAATTATACTCGAGATAGACTCACCACTGATTGTACAACTGACCAATTAATAATATACAGGAAGATTTGAGAAGAATGAAAGATACGGGACTGAATGCTATGAGATTTTCCATCTCATGGTCGAGACTAATTCCTCGTAAGTCTGATTCTTGAGAAGCAATTTAATTTCAGTGAGGGAACTTCCTCTTCTCCAACAAAGAGAGAACGAAAAAACTTCCCAGTAATTGAAAGATCAGCCAATATTATTTGTTATTAATATCATTTTTTTTGTGTATTCCTAAAATTTCAGATGGGCAGATTCGTGCTGGAATCAACCAGGAAGGAGTCACCTTCTACAACAATCTCATCAACGAGGCCCTGTCTCTTGGTCTCTAAAATTCGTTCCTAATACATAAATGATTTTTATTTTTAGGATATTGTGTTGTTGTACTTGTTGAGTTGTCAAATTTTTATTTTAATTATGTTTTACTTGATCTTTCAATTAGTTTGCTCCCCGCTTATTTGCAGGTCTAGAGCCCTTTGCTACTATCTTCCATTGGGATACTCCTCAGGCATTAGAAGACAAATATGGTGGCTTTCTAAGTCCTAACATTGTGTAAGTGGCATTACTAATTGGTTAGTGTACTTATAGCTTTTGCATATATAAATAGACATGGGATCATTTATGCTCTATTTAATTACTTTTCTTCTTAACCGTTTACAGGGCTGATTATCGAGACTATGCAAATTTTCTCTTTAAAACATTTGGTGATCGAGTGAGGCATTGGATAACTTTAAATGAGCCATGGGCTTATTCAGCTTGGGGTTTCGACACTGGGGAGTTTGCACCAGGCAGAACAAGGAGTACCCACTCCTCTCGTACATTTCGACCTCTAAGACGGTGACTCGGAATAAATCAACGGGTGGTAGACGAAAACCGAGTACGTTGACGTCAGTTTCAAATGTCTCTTTTAATATTTCATTCAAGGCTTCTTTTACCAATTACAAACTAACTACAAAATTAATCTTTCTGAAACGAAAACACCTCCAGTACATGCCAAAAGAGAAAAAAAAGAATCTTGTTTATAATTATCAAATATTTCATACCCATCAAGCTCATGTAATATAACTAATAAACTTGCTAGCAGTGTCTTTTTCTTTAACTTAAGCATCTACCTTATTTATTATGCAGCCAACTCAAAAGGGTAAGATCGGATTCACACTGGATAGCTGGTGGTTTGAACCTTACTCCAACAGCACAAAAGATCTTGATGCAACTAGAAGAAGTATCGATTTCCATTTCGGTTGGTAAGTACTTTTGTAAATAATTATAGCCTTGGTAAACAATTATTGTTTTATATGGAAAAACAATTATTGGGTTCCTTGTGAAAAGTAAAAGTAAGACCATAAATATAATTAAGGCAAAACATATTGAACTAGTCAAATAAATGATAAAAATGCTTTCTATATATATGTTGTCAGGTTTATGGACCCTGTTACTTTTGGCGATTACCCAAGAAACATGAGGGTCTATGTGGGAGACAGATTGCCCAAGTTTACCATTGAACAATCCAATTTGGTGAGAGGATCACTTGATTTCCTTGGAGTGAATTACTATAGTGCCAGATTCGCAGCTAATGTTGACTATGTTGATCCACAACGTCTCTCATACACAAATGATGCATACCGTGAGCTGAAATGTAAGTTTATAATTATCTGCACTAATATGAGTTTCTAGAAAATTTAGAATTATCCAAAATTAAAAATTGTGGGATCAACTTATAGCTAGATGTTTTTTCATCCTTTCAGTTGAAGACTCAAGCGGAAACTCCATTGGCCCTGAGGTATGTCTAAAATGAAATTTATCAATGAAAACTTAAAGCATATATTCGTTGGGAGTAAGCATTAGAAATGAAAAATTGTTGCCTTCTTGTTAACTGTATGTAATAAAGTAGCTTATGTTGTGTGTATATAATTTTTTGTAGGCTGGTTTATCTTGGTTAAGAGTTGCTCCTTGGGGTATTCGATATTTACTGAACTACACTAAGGACACTTACAGAAATCCAGAAATTTTCATTACCGAGACTGGTATGTCAAAATGTTGCATATTTGCACTATATATATTATACTAGTAGTTAAGTGATTACCTATCTGCATATTTAGTAGTGAATCCTTATGTTTTAAACCCCACATTGGTGTAGGTGTGGCTCATGATAATGAAACAGCAACTTATGACGAAATAATCCACGACAAAATAAGAATTGACTATTATGACAATCATCTCGGAAACATTTCAATGGCCATGAGGTGAGCTTCCGGCGGCAATATGTAAAATTATCATTTATATATAATTAGGTTTTATTTCTTCAGTCTTTGAATCACTGAATCTCCATAATGAGGTGTGGTCTTATATATATTTATATTTGCAGGGAATATGGTGTCAATATCAAAGGTTTCTTCGCCTGGACATTCATGGATAATTTTGAGTGGTCAAGTGGTTTTACCAAGAGGTTCGGTATGACATACATTGATTACAACAGAAACCTGACAAGAATCCCTAAAGATTCATCCAAGTGGTTCAGTAATAAACTCCTGCCCAAAAGAGAAACTCAAACTCAAACTCAAACTGAAAACAGGAGGTCTAGGCCATTAGGTTTTCAGGGATATTCTTCAATGTAAGAGTATGTTGCACCATGCAAATTGTTTTAGGGTACCTTGTTTAATCAAGATGCACATGTGTATCTGCATCTTCTAAATAATTCCCAAGGTACTGTTGATGTAATGTTTCCCTTTGAGGTTGTGCTTTCTGGGATGCGATTATAATAAAATCAGTACTTACTGCTGATGCTAATAAAATTAGTAGTAAATTCGAATAATGCAAGATTTTTTTACGAATTTACTTGGGTTTTCATACTCTGTTTTATTTGTTGAATACTTAAAATAAATCTTGGGGACTTGGCAGTTAATATAATGCCATAAGAAAGTTTTTCTTCTCTACAAATGTAATGCTGATCGATAAGTTCCATGATACACAATAAGCAATGCCAAATATCCGATGTAGTTCTCCCTCAGATTTAGTTTTGCCATTTTGGTTTGTATGGATGCTCATGCGATTGACGAGGAAGAGGGGATGGGTCATCGTGCAATGGCCTTTGACGGAGGTGCTGAACTAAAGGAGGGTGGTGAAGCAAATATTGCAGGGAATTCATTGACACATGACGAACTGTGGAACCATATGTAGGTATACATGGAATTTAATTCTGAGGATGCTGCCGGGATTTTCTATGAAGAGTATGCCAAGCGTCTTGGTTTTAGCTCCAAAGTTGGTCCATCTATCTGTTCTAAAACTGATGGGACACTGGCTGCTGGGGAGTAAATTTGTGTGTGGCAAGGAGTTGGGAAGGAGGTCTGCTGATAGTTGTGATGCAATGCTTAGAGTAGAGTTGAAGGGTCAAGATAGATGGATTGTAACAAAATTCGTAAAGGAGCATACACATTCAACAGTGAGTCCTAATAAAGTTCATTATACCAGCTTCGATCGGCCCCGAAGACATTTTGCTGGTTCTGCAAAGAGCATCTCTGAAACTTACCTTGCCGAGATTTAACCCCGGTTTTTGTTTATGCCATACAGCTTGATGATGATAACCGCATGGCCACTGTATTCTGGTCTGACGCAAAGGTCGAGGACGGCATACAGCCATTTCGGTGATGCTGTTACCCTTGACACAAGCTCCAGACAGAATCTCTTTAAGAGTACCTTTTGCTTCTTTTACTGGGTTTAAAACCATTATGGTCAAAAGATATTGTTTGGTTGTGCAATACTTTTAGATGATTCAGAAGCTTCTTCTTTTATTTGGTTGTTAAAAACATATTTCTTACAGCGACGAATGACCGACAACCGGTTTCGTTAATCACTGATCAAGACAGGGCTATACAGACAGCAGTTTCGATTCTCAGGTTTTTCCAGAAACCCGGCACTGTATTAGCAAGTGGAATGTCTTAAGAGAAGGTCAGGAAAAACTAGCTCATGTATGTCATGCACATCCTAATTTTCAGGTGGAACTTTATAACTACTGTATTAACTTGACTGAAACGATTGAGGAGTTTGAATCATCCCGGAGTACTGCAATCATTGGCTCCAATCTTTGTATGATGCTCGTGTTCAATGGGTCCCAGCATACTTAATTTCGGGATTCTTTTTTTTGCAGTAATAGAGAATCTGCGTGCTGACTTGTTGGAGTGAGAGAGAGATATGCAAGGTATAAGAGAGAATCAGCGTCCAATAAGGTCCAAAACATCATTTATCCAGGAAATTTTTTTGCCCAACAATTGAAATTGTTTTAAATTCCTTGGCTGATTCTGTAAGCACTTCATCTGATGCAGGCAAGGCTGAACCACCCCAGCCGGAGCCTCCACCAAAGAAGCAACGGAAGTGAGAGACTTGATAGTACTTTTCCATTTCATTTCCCAGTAGAATGAATGATTATGAGGACCTCTGGAGTGCTCACCTCTGTAGTTGTCCAGCATCACCTCCATGCTGCTCAGGGACCCTCTCCTTTCCCAGGCTTTTCTAATTTTAATCCCCCTTGCTTATCCCGGTAATTAAGCATATGTTCCGTACCATATATATTTGTACATGTAGGATGCTGGAATCCAAAAATCTGAGGCATTTCCGTGGTTCTTGTCTTGACATCACGATGCCACTGGTTTCACACCTGTCCCCTTTTTTTCTTAATAGTCCATTGGAGATAATTCTCTGGTTGCGAATCATATTTTTGCACCTTACAGCCATCTGAACCGCTTGAATCCGTTGGATCATGGCTTTTTTTGAATCGCAAACTCAAAGTTCCTTAGGGACCGAGACTTTGAGAGTAATTTACAAACTGGTTTAATCATGGTTGCACGCGGATTCATAGATTGAATGCGATTGTATGGTGTTCATCGATGTAGCTGGGTAAGGAAGGGACCATCTTGGTGCCGAAATTGCTCCTTGGGCATTCTGTCAAAAAGGCAGGCAGCCTAATGTCTTTGGTCTGGGAACTGCACTATTTTAAAGTCTGAGTTCAAGATGCATCATGGTTCAGGGACCCCAAATTTTTCAAACACTGAATTGTTTTCTGAGATTTTAGGAACTTTTTTGTGATTTCAAATTAGAGAATTCCTAATATTTACGGGTAAAGCGAATGAGCAAATGTTTGTTTTAAGCAGAGACCGGACAGGCAATTTCTTTCTTGGTTGCCCAAAACTTACAATAACTTTGACAAGATGTTTTGTCTTGCTGCTTAATCCCACTTCGGGATTACTTGATTATAAGTTAAATTTGTGCTCTTTATAAACTGAAATTATTTTCTGGTGTAAAGATTCAACTCGTCTGTATTTTTTTCTTTTTTTTGATGCTAACGATACGACTTTATTTATTCACTAGCCTTAAACCCCTCGCGTTGCTTAAATATTTTTTTTGTAATTTGTTAAGATATTGAATAATGGCATATATACGTTTTTGGCTAAAAACTTGAACTATAGTTATATATATATTTCTTTATTTTAGCATCTAAAAAAACTCATATTTTTCATTGGTGGTTTATTATTATTAATCTTCTAATTAACAAATATTTCATTTTGTGAGCATCTTTTCCTTTGTCTCACGTCCCACTTCCAAAAAATACTCCTATATCAACTTTCCTACTTGATATAATTGTCAATCAAAAAAAATTAACACTTGTTATATTTTCCTACTGACTCATGCACCCTATACCAATTCTCTTGGGATGTATATTGCATATCAATACCAATTTCGATACTCCATCCTATTAACTTAGCTTTATTCCTCGCCTACTCAAAAAATATTGCCTAACAAAAAATTATTCACTAATTTTTGCATTTCTTCTCAAGCTTCTTAATTTTTCGAAAGGATTTGACAATTAACATATAAAACCACGCATTGAATTTTTTTTTTAACAGTACGTCATACTGGATGTAGAAAAGATCAATAGAAAAAGAATAACACACTCATAAATGAGATCATCATGGGATTTAGAAAAGTGCCGTATAATAAAAATAATTACACCCTCACAACAAATTAAGAAATAATTGCAAGGTCTATAATTGAGAGCATTATATAATTAAATAAACACATAATAATTTATCTCAATCTCTTAAGTTCGATGTAATATAATTATTGAAATATTATCATAAATTCTCATGAAATCCAAGAAAAAAAATTTAAAATATGGCACATGGATTAATTTGAATTCTGAATCCAATATTACTGAGAACATGATCAAACCTTTGATATTATAAAAGCTTCATGTATCACGGAAAATTGTTTTTTTTTCTCCCCACTAATTAATTAACTACCTGTTTCATGTCATATCTTTTTTGAGAATTACTTGGTTTGGCATTAGAAGTATATTTATTATAATTCTAAAAAATATTAATTATGTCTAAAAATATAAATGATATGTTGGAAAAAAATTACCTAAAAGATGCAGTTGGAAAATAGTGGTCAATATAAATAGGAAAAGATTTTGGCATTAAAAAATCGATAGACACGGAGAGTTGCTATAATTTTTTGCAAAACCATCCTCAAAATTCCATTATACCAATTTCAGTGGATACCACATACTAAAGTTGGTGCAAGGTTGTTTTGGAATGTGCCACGTGTCACGTCCTAAAATTCTTGTGTACCAACTTAAATTATAATATTAAGTGAAAAGGATATATTTAAAAATATTTATAAATTATTAGGACTAAATATGATAATCTTTTGAGAGAAGGACCAAAAATAGTATTAAAAACTTTGAGCCAATAGAGATAAAATTATACCATATTAGAGTTACCTTTGGTGTGTAGAATGTGTGTGCTACTTGGGTGGAATTTTGACAAATGTCAAAACCCCTACTTATTCAACTTTATATATATGTATAGATAAGACAAAGTACAATTTATAGAGTACAAAAGAGTCTCCAAACAGCATGCAAATCATGCATAACAAGGATTTTTCTATGGTGCTCCATGAGTGTGGTACTCACGCGATTATGTCCTTTGAATATGGGTGGTTAAATAATGACCGTTGGATATGGTAATTTTATAATAATATTATTTTTTATATTTTTATATTTTTATATTTATACTAAAAAAATATTTTAGGTAGAAACCCATCTAAGATGGTAAGATCCCAAATACTATGATAGTCGTTATATTGGTAGCCGTTACTCTTCTTAATAAGAGGTCGTCCTAGTCAGTGGCGAAGCTAGATAGAATTTTTTGAGGGGGCAATATAACATTTTATGTGTGATAATAAGGGTTTATGTAAAAAAATAAAATTTAGAGAGGTGCCAATATAATATTTTTTGTTTGATAATAAGGGTTTATCTAAAAAAATAAAATTTAAAGAGGGCCAAATATACATCACGATAGGGCTTATTTGCAAAAATTAAAAATCTAGGGGGCAATTGGTATGTTATAATAAGACTTGTATGAAAAAAATTAGAAACCTAGGGGGGCCATGGCCACCCTTGCCCCCCAGGCCACCACCACTGGTCCTAGGTATATGCTTTATTTTGGAAATTTAATAAAAAGTCTACCCATTAACTTATAGGTTAACCTATCAATATTTATGTTAAGGTTGACCTGTTAATTGAAGGAGTCGACCTATTATATTTTTTTTATGGTCACCGTTGAAAGATCTATATAAGGTTGACCAGTTAATCGAAGGGGTTGACCTATTATATTTTTTTATGGTCACCGTTGAAGGTATTAACATAATATGTATAAATATTTTTTTTTTATAAAACGAGATTTATTAATGAGTAGAATAATAGAACAAAGTTAAGTAGTAGTCATCCAAGAGATGACGACAACCAAAACCGAGATAGCTAAAGTGTCAGAATACAACTACACAAGCGATACAGGCTAACAGAGTCACACTAAAATTGGTTTACAAATCGGCCCATGCCAGCTCAATGCACTCTCAGCTCTGATGATAATAGCAGACAGGTTGTGTGGCTTTAAACCAAACCACCGATCTGAATAGCGCAACTTCCCATATCTTACCCCAATCCACACCCATTCCTTCAAATATGAGTTTGTTTCGGAACAACCAAATAGACCATACAGCCACGAAAAAAAACCACCAAATAGACCATGAGTTTCTTGCATTTCCCTCTGTACCGTACTCTTTGTATCCATATTCGTGTTCCTCAATAAATTTTGTTAGTATAAAAAAAAAAACTCTTGATGGATTTCTTTAAGGATAGGTAACACTAGGACTGAATTAGCTAGTTTCTATGGTTAATTATTTATAAAAGAAAGGAACAAGAAATTGGTTTGAAATGTTAAAGTGTGCTTTGATTTCTGCTTGCCGATCGAGCTTCGGTTAATTAATGCCATCCCTCCTTTGGATTTTTTTAAAAAAGTGTGGGCGATAACTCACAATATGTTATAAAATTGATTGATGATGGAATTCACTCTTTATGGAATGATACAACCTGATCAAGGTAATAATACAATCTTGATGGAAATAATATAACTTTAATGATAATAATATAACTTTGATAATATTGATAATTGAAGAATAATTAAACTAAGATGGAGGGGGAGGTAACAATGACATTTGAAACGCCCCGACCCGTATTTACCGTACACAGTAAACACATGCCGGAACTGTAACGACCTGACCAAACAAAGCCCAGCATACAGTGTATACAACAGAAACACTGGCTCAACAGCCCAAATCAAAAATATGAAAGGGCACTTCGGCCCAACAACAACTACACGTCACCCGAACCCCGGGGACATCAAATGATATAATCGGCCCAATGGCACAGCAAAAACAATAATCAGCACAGCGGAAGACTTTAAAACTCACAAAGCCACTGTATGTGACACTAATGCAAACTATGGATCCGAGCCCTGTCCAAGGGATAAAGCCGCAGCCTGTCTGGTATGCATCAAACCTGAACCACAAATAACTCAACCTACGGGATGAAAGCCCGCAGGTGAGGGGTGAGTCCGAAGTGCTCACAACCATGGATAGACGATCAATATGCAACCGGTCCAAGACCAAAAAGACTTAAACAAAATCCAATTTCCAATTTTTTCTTTCTGGGCCCCGTAAGCAAGGGGTCAGACCTGGTTCTCAACATATTTCGGGTGCCAGACCAAACCAAGAGAGCCTAGGGATCGACATCCCAAAAATAGTAACCCAGGGATAGACATCCCAAATATAATCATGGGATAGACATCCCAAGCATAGACATGCTTATCACAAGTAACCCAGGTCATGGTCACCATAAAACAGTCTTAAACCATCGAGTCGTACCACTACTTACTACGTGACAATTATATTATCATCATTCAAAACCAAATCACAGGGATCAACATCCCTAACCAAAATACCGGGATAGACATCCCAATCCAAAACCGAGGATCGACATCCTTATCACAAGTTATTATTTAATCCATTATTCTTTAAACCAATGACACCGAGATAAATATCCAAAACTCAACACGGGGATAAACATCCCAAAAACAATCAAGACACTGGGATAAATATCCCGAATCATACCACAGCAAATGCAACACTCAACAGTGCAACAATCATCATACACAACAATCGAGTAATACAGGCACATATTGAAGGAAATCCATCCTCACCTTAGCCGATTACTCAACTCTGAAGACAATGACCGGTCCAAAGCCGGCTCCTCGGGAAACTGCCCGATATCAAAACCTATACAACAAAACAATATATACTCACATAAGAGTATGCCATGATGCCAATACTGCGAAATAAACCCATCCCGGTTCATATCCTTTATTATCACCTTTTACCGAAAATATTATACCGTACGTATATTCGAATATAATTTCGGTACCATACTTTAATTAAAACTCTCCTTTACATTTTTTTAATAGAATAATTATAGTTTGTCTTCCAAAATAATAACAATATAGTTTTCCTAGAAATTATATCATATATATGTATTTTTCCCAGAATTATTTCCATAGAATATATTAATTGCCAAAATATAATTACCAAATATTATTATCTTTAGAAAACCATATTTCCAGAAAAATTAGTCATACAAACTTATTTTCTGAAAATAAATACGAATTTATAAGTATACCTATATATATTTCCAAAGGTAAAATACTTTTCCGAACACTTTTAATATCAACATAATTATAAATTTTCAGAAATGTTAATTATGTATACTATACACATTTTCCAAAGGTAGTTTTATAATTTTTTAGAAAAATAATAACTTATATATAATTTTTCCAGAATATATATATCATGCTGAAAACATAATAACAATTTTCAAAACAAAAATATAATTATCTTTATTTTCAAAGAATCAAAGTATATTTATACATTTATATATATATATTTTTTTTCAAAACACCAAGATCCATACTAACAGATTTTCCCAAAAATAATTACCATATTTAATTTTTCAGAATATATACCTGATTTTATTTAATTATTTCTCATTTATTTATTTATTATTATTATTTTTTTTACGAACTGGGCCAAACAGTGTCAGCCCAGACCCTTGCACAGGCCAATCCAGGGCCCCAACAGGAACCCAGGTGTCGGCCCGCGCAATAGGCCCAGCGACATAAGCCAGCACCTAAGCCCCAACCCATCAGCATAACCCAACTTATACCATCAAGCCCAAACCACAACCCTGAAAACCCATCTATCTAACGGGTCAACCCGCCCTAACCATGACCCATACGGGTCATCTTCCTCCCAGCTCACCTTGCAAAGGCGACGACGACGCGATCGGCCCGGCGACGAATCGGTGCGACGCTGCGTGCTAGCAAGACGAGACCACGAGCAGAGGAAAAGGCGTGAGCGAGGGCGGTTGTTAGTGGGGGTCGTCGGCTTCAGCTGGACGGCACTTCGGGTCGGCGGTGTCGTGACTTGGCTGTCGCGCGTGGGGTGGACGGGGAGAACTCGGCGGCAGAGGCGAGACGGCTGCGAGGAGACCGGGGTGGTGCGGCCGGCGAGAGGAGAAGGAAGGGGATGGCGGCGGATTTCGGGCGGCGTGGAGTTGCTGCCATGAGAGGAGGAGAGGAGGAGGAGCGGCCTTCGGGTTCTTGCTGTCGGCGGCGCAAATAAATCAGGCTGACGAGGCTGATGGCGGTGGGGAACGCGAGAAGAGGAGGAGGTGATGGTGGTCGCGTCCTTCTCGGCTGTCCCCCCTTGCGGCGACAGCGAGGAGAAAGGAAGGAGAAGAAGAGGTGGAGGGTGGTCGTGGTGGTTGGTGGATGGTGGCCGGCGGCGTGAAGTGTGTGTTGTTTTATTTTTATTTTTCTTCCTTTTTCTGGTTTGTGAGGCAGGGTGAGCAGAGAAAAAAAATGCAGAAGAGAAGATGTGAAAACTAAAGACACGGGAAGAAAGAAAAACAAAGAAAGGTCACAGGTTACACAGGAAGACACGGACTGCACAGGCAAAGGCGGCTGCGTGACTCAATCACGCAGTCGTGTCCAGACCGGACCAGAAAACAACTGATACACCCACTTAATTATTTTCTGGTGTGATTTTTCTGATGATTCCGGGACCCGAAAAATACCAACTTAGGTCCGAAAAATCCACGGAAAAATCTCGAGCGCGGGAAAATACTCGGTTTCGAAAAACGACGCCTGATTTACCTTGAATTAATTACCCAAGATTAATTTATTCGGTAAATCGCTCTAAAAAGACTTTTACAGTTTCGGTGAAAATCCAAATTTTTACCCGGGCTGTTACAGTCTACCCACCTTAAAAAGAATTTTGTCCTCGAAATTCCGTCGTCTTATCTGTGGGTCCTACCACCATAAGCTTCTGGTACACTCTACCAGGTGTCCTAACTCAACGCAAGATACCGCTTATACCCTTAAGTGACTTCTCCTCCGCTTATAAATACCAAACCTCATAACTGAGAACTCACTCTCAGCCATGGACTCTCCAATCAGATCTCGAACTACCTCAGACTCCGAGAACAACAGCTATATCGGTGGTACTGCTTTCCGGACAAGTTCCGATGAAGAACCTCCCAAGAAGCGGTCCAAGACCAACACCATCAGTCTGAAGGAAGATGTGGTGGTCTCTCCAAGATGGCGAGAGAAGCAAGCCCACAAGAAAGCTGAAGATCGGAAGGGCAAAGCAACGGCTGAAAGCAGCACTCCACTGCAGACGCTATCACAGCTGAACGTCTCACTGAGGAAGGTCAGCTCGGCGGTGATGCAGATAGAACTGGCGTGCGTGGAAATCTTCCCCCACGTCAAAAACATCCAAAAGCTTGTAAAAAACTTAGAGAAGCATGTAACTCAATAGAGTACTCCTTCTCCATATTGTAAAACCGTTATGAAGAAATAAAATAAAATGACTTTTCTTTAGAACAAATTTCTTGTTAAGATATGTAAACTCATGTTCAACAGAAAAGCAAAATATTTAAAAGCAAAACAAAACCATCAAGAAGGAAAAATAAAATCATAACATAAAGATGTTAAAAACAGAACCGATAAAAGGAAGTAAAACCAACATAAAGAAATTAAAACAAAAAAAAAACTCGTTTGATAAAACCAAAACATAAAGAAGTTAAAACAAAACATGTTTTCATGTTCGGCGCTCATATCGGACGTAAACATCCTTGATCCCGAGAAACGCAACACGCACAACTAACGATGGCGTCTGTTTCCCTCGTGAAAAAGACGCCTGTTAAGGCGATGATCAGGAGAACGTCCTGTGTCCTTCGAAAGAAACGTTATCCACTTGTTCACAAATTTCGCATGAGCCAAAAATGTCTGTCAAGGCTCGTATCCCTCCAAAATGTCCGAACAGGTGTGGCCTTGTCGTACATGCACTCTACTCGAGGTATGGTCCCATTAGTCTAGCAACGGTCACGAATGCATGTGATAAAAGATGCAGGAAAAAGTCATAAAGAGAATAAAGCAAGGTAGCCAAGGCGATAGAAAATCGTAAGATGGAAAAGAGCTGAAAAATACTTGCATTTGTAGCCCAAAAACATATAAAGTAAGGAAGCAATAAATGAAGCAACGACTAATTTTCAAAAGGCAACACCATCAAAAATAAAAACGGTTTGGAGTTTTGTGAAAAGAATCTACTTTTTCTATCCCCGAAAAATATTTAAAAATCTCCAAAAACATGTGGGGCTATACCTTGAAAACAAAAAATCTCTCTCTCTCTCTCTCTTTTTTTTTTGTAAAAGGCGAAACGGTGGAAAGCGAAACCATAAAGCATCTTTAGGCAAACAAAACGCTGAGGCAAAAGAAACCACAACGCTCAGAAAACAAAACACCAACGCGTCCAAAACACGATGCCTGCTCCATCATCCGTCTTCTTCGTCGAAGGTGCCTCCCTAGGCAGAAGAAACCGGCTGGCCTACAGCATGATCAACGAGCGTCTAGAGGAACTACCGAACGAGCTCGGCAGGATGCCCGTTTGGTCTTCGTCGACGAACTCTACTCCTCCAGATTCTTCGTCACTCCCAAAGAAAAGACGTTCTTCCTAGAGGACCAAGGCACTCTGAGGACCTCCTTCTACGGCTCGGCCAATTCCGTCATGTTTTTCATCTCTGAAAGACTTCAGGAATTCAACCTAGAGTCCACTTGCCATATCCTGGACCAAGGTACCTACTACCAGCTCTCGATGACTGCCCAGAGCATGCCCAGAGTAACTCGATTGCCCGCAACTTGGCCAAAGGCCCGACTACTGGTGTGGAACTGCAGAGGAATCGGTAGGCGTTCCCAGGAGTTCTCGCGTACCCTAAGGGACCTGAAGAACCAGTACAAGCCAAACTTGGTTCTTCTCACGGAGACCCAGTGGTAGCCTGAAGATGATCACGGTGTCATCCCGCTCTGGTTCCCTCCAGCAATTCGGTTCGAGCTTCCTGGCCAGAACAAAGCGGGCGGCATGTGGTTCTCGTGGAACGACAGCATCAGGGTCAACATTAATATTGACCCCACTAGCTTTAGGGTCAACGTTGTTCCAAAAAGATGAATGTTTTTTTTTTATAATGTAATGTAATTTTAATGTTTGTAATATTAATATTAGTGATATTAATAATATTTATGTTTCTGCTTATTTATGGCATCAATTACCTCTTATGTCTTTGTTCTGCGACAGCTGGCGTCCCTTGACTGGGTCCATAATGCACTAACTAAATGATATAAAATAATAAACAAATGGAGAGAACTATGCAAACAAGAACAACAAACACACAAGGACTACCCAACAAGACCTAACGCCCGCTCCGCTACCAAAATGAAACGCCCCGACCCGTATTTACCGTACACAGTAAACATGTGCCGGAACTGTAACAACCTGACCAAACAAAGCCCAGCATACAGTGTATACTGGTGACTCAATCACGCAGTCGTGTCCAGACCGGACCAGAAAACAACTGATACACCCACTTAGTTATTTTCCGGTGTGATTTTTCTGAGGATTCCAGGACCCGAAAAATACCAACTTAGGTCCGAAAAATCCACGGAAAAATCTCGAGCACGGGAAAAGACTCGGTTTTGGAAAACGACGCCTGATTTACCTTGAATTAATTACCCAAGATTAATTCATTCGGTAAATCGCTGTAAAAAGACTTTTACAGTCCCGGTAAAAATCCAAATTTTTACCTGGGCTGTTACAACATTCACCATAATTTATTTACAACACTCCATTGAATGTTATTGTACTTTGGATAGAATACGCTTAGGTAAAACTACCTCGTTAAAAACCTTACTAAGAAAAACCATGTGGGATAAAAACTTGGTGAAGAAAAAAAAAGTGTAGTGCATATTCTACTCCCCCTCATTTTGACCTCACTTGATTTCTCAAAGTCGTCGCATGCCAATCTTCTTTATCAACTTTTCAAAAATTGAAGTTGGAAGTGATTTTGCAAATAAACCCGCTAGGTTGTCACCTGTATAAATCTGTTGACATAAGTATCACATTTGGTATTTTATGCTTTGTCCGATTACTTTTGATGTATCATGTTCGCTCAAAATACTGCAAATATACAGTACATTGTAGTATACAAGATCGATTCACAGGGACTGCAGAAAGAACACTGTCCTTAGCAATTGATTGAATAGGCTAGAAATAGCAAATAAATAAATAAGATTCGTGATGAGAGTAATAATATAAACTAAAAATAATAAAAATATGAAATTAAAATAATAAAAGTCAGATAGATGGAATCCTAGGTCGTCTAGGGTTCACCATTGTCTAGTAATCTACCAATTATCCAAATTTGGTTGTCTAATCGCCATGCTTGAAGGGCTACCTAGCCTAAAATAGTTATAACCCGCTCTTGCCAGTATTATAATCCTGCCCTAGTCCCGATTACCTGCTCTCGCTAGTGTAAACTGTCCTAGGATGTAGTGACGCTGTGCAGGGTGCTGTGATCCTCAATTAATCTAAAGTGCCTCTCGGCGATCAGTAGGCTAAAGGCTTACTACAGTTCTAATTCCCTCGTTTCACCTCTCGGTTCTTCACTCATAAAATGTTTATGGGTGTAAATTGAGATTTTTACAATTTAATTAGATTAGCTAGCTTTAGGAAAATAAACTTTCATGGGAGACGAATTAATATTATTTATCAAAGAATGGAACAAGAACTTGGTTTGAAATGTTAAAGTGTGCTCTGATTATTGCTTGCCGATCGAGCTTGGGTTAATTGTTGCCATCCCTCCTCCGGATTTTTTTTAATTAAAAGTGTGGGTGATAACTCATAATCCATCTTTTTCCCTATTCTATCTGCTCTGCTCTTTTTTTTATGGAAATCTGCTCTGCTTTTTATTTACGACTGTTGAAGATACACGACTACGACGAGTACAAGCCAGGGGTTACCATGAAAGAAGACTAGCTTTTCTAACTCCACTTTAAATCCTTTTTTTTTTCTTGTTTTATCAATCTCCACTTTAAAGCTTGGCTCATCATGGGCGTGTTCAAAAGTGAGACTTTTTTTTTTTTAATAAAAGAAAAATCTCACAAGAAAAGGGTTAGACTTTTCTCCTTTCTACAGCAATTATTATAAAGCATCAGCCTTTTCTCAAAAAAACAATAAAAAAGATCAGCCAGTCAATGGTGAGGATACTGTATTATTGTGGTAGACAGATTATCTTCTCCAATTTTTCGAATAAAGATCTTAATTAAAGCGGCTTCACGAGCTCAATACACAAAGCTACTTTTTTTCACTTTCCAGTAGCTTTAAGTGTATACTTAAAGATCCTACATGATTTCTCAGAAAAAAAAGGTTAATCCTGTTATATGCACCCCATCACTGAAAAGAAAAGATCGTAAAAACTGTATAGATGTGTGGGTATCTGTGATGGTAAAAAAAAGAATTAATCCAAAGTGTGACATTTCAACATTAGCTTTTGTGGTTTGTCCTAACTGCGAAAAAGAATGAACACGAGTATGACTACACACCAATATATTTTTTTTTCCATGTACATACAACTATGGAACATATGATAATTAAAGAAAAAGCTGGCGAAAACTAGTTGGATCACATAAACTTATTTTTGGGAATACAAGTGTTGTATCCCACATTAAAAGAGGCAAGTGAGTAATGTAAATAAGTGATGTGGATCAATATACTTAAAAGGTTTTGGATTATTATGTGATGTTTTAATTATGAGTATGGATTTCACTAGGACCTTACTTATTTTCTTCCTAGTTTCTCGGGCCATTTCTGGTGCTAACACTTGGTAGCAGAGCCGATGGTTTGGTTAGGATGGAATGGACTCACTCTTGGTCGAAGCCAGTGTGGAGTTGTAAGGTGTGGATCCAAGTGGGGATTGGAAGACGTATGCTTCGAAGTGTGTTGCCGACTAAAGTGGAGTTGTAAGTCGTGGTTATTGATAGAATGTGCTCTTGGAGTATCGATAGAGGCGTGCTACTGGAACAGACTTAATGGAAGAGTGTAGGCCCGAGGTCCCTAATACCTTAAAGTTTTGGGTTACTATATAATGTCCTAGCTAGTCACAAGTATGAATCTTACTTGGGCCTCGCGTATTTGCTCCGTGGTTTTTCGCCAACTACCAATGCTAACACTTATGTCATTGATACACTTCTTTAATATTACAATAGCACAAACAATGATAACTAACTTCAATATTAGAAAAAGTTACTCGGTTACTCAGCAGACTTATGTTCATTTGATCGAAAAAGTTCAGTCTCGGTTAGCTGGGTGGAAGGTGAAGCATTTATCACTGGCGGGAAGAATTATTTTATGTTAATCAATGTTAAGTGCATTGTCGGTTTGTATTATGCAATCGGCCAAATTACCACAACATGTCTGTAAGTAGATTGAAAAGCTCTGCCGCAACTTTATTTCGGGAGATATACTAGAGGAAAGGAAGGTTCACTTGATCAATTGCCAAACTGTTTGTCAACCTAAAGGGTAAGCGGGTGCGGGGTTGAAGGATATTTCAACCTTTAATGATGCTTTACTCATGAAGTTGTATTGGAAATTATTAAATAGGGAACAAAGTTTGTGGTGTGAGGTTATGGCTGCCAAATATCTTCAAGTACAACATAGTCGGGTAGTGTTGAATGATATGAAAGACATGTCATTAATTTGGCGTGCCATTGCCAAGTTATGGCTTATCACGCAGCGTGGAGTTAAATGCATTCGTGGGGATGGTTTACTTGTCTCCTTCTGGAAGGATTGGTGGGTTGATCTTTGTGATGATCCTTTGGAGCAGATGGTTATATGCTCTATTCCTGATGAACAATTGGATTGGCCTGTTCATCGTTTCTTGACCCCCTCAGAGGCTTGGAACATGGGGCTCTTTGCCTCTCTTTTAACGAGTGATGTTGCACTCAAGGTAGCAGCAATGTTACCTCCTATAACGGGTCATTTGGATTGTATGGGGTGGGTCTAAATCGGGATTCTGTACTGCTAAATTAGTATACTCACTCCTTGCTAGTGACTCTCGGGATCCTATGAATACTCTATGGAAGGTTGTAAGGTATTGGCCTGGCCCCCAACAAGTGAGGTCCTTCTTATGGTTGGTTGTGCATGGTAAGTTGCTCACTAATGATATGAGGCATAGACGAAGAATTGCGGTTTCACCCTATTGCTTGGCATGTTTGGGGAGGTCCCAGAACATGTTACATTTTTTTCGGGAATGTTGGCGTGCTAAACGGGTTTGGCGCAAAATTATTCCTAGGGCCCATTGGAGGTTGTGTTGTGCCGGCTCCTTTTTACAATGGGTTAGCCGAAACTTTTCTCATATTTTGTCATGGAGGATGTACTTGATTGGCAAATTGTGTTCGCGGTGACACTATGAAAGTTATGGGCTCGTGAAATGCATGGTTATTTGGTCGCCAAGGCATAGGGCATTACTCTTTACTGGAGATATTTCCTTTGTGCATGATGTCCTTCTTGTGGTGAGGCTGTTCGCCTTGTATTGTGAGGGGTAGACAGGCTCGGTTACAACGGTGGTTGCTGCCGTCGGGATCCGGGTTCAAGTTGTGCACTAATGGGGCTTGTAGAGGGAATCCAGGCCTAGCGGGAGCTGATGGTGTTTGTCGTGATGCCACAGGTTTGTGGCGGTTTGGTTTTACTTAAAACATAGGTTATTGCTCATCTTTCAAGGCTAAGATGTGGGCGGTGTTGATTGGTTTGTCACAGGCTTAGGCGTAGGGTATTCGAGCTTTAGTCTTTGTGGTGAATTCCTTGCCGTTATGCCAGGTGTTGCACCGGGAGGAACCTGGTATGTTGGATCCTCTTCTTTGCCGCATTCACAAGTTGCTACGGTATCCATGGCAGCTGGTTGTTCAACATACTCCAGAGAGGGCAATGCTTTAGCTGACAAGCTAGCGAACATGGCTTTAGATTCTGCTCAAGGTTTACAAGTTCTTTTTAATGTTCCAGATTGTTGTTTTTCTATTTTCACATTGGATAAGTCGGGATTTGTTTCTCATCCCGCAGATTTTGATCAGTAATATCAGTACAATGGACTAGGCCCCGATTCATACCCTAAAAAAACTTCAATATTAGAAAATAAATAATACGTTGTTAAGGGATATTACCCTCTTCTACCAAGACTGAAGGTTAATCTAATAGGGTATCCTCAAATATGAATATAGAATCTATTCTTCTCCTTTCTCCCTTTCCATCTCCATAAAATCCTTCAAAGCCTTATCATTAACTATAGTACATAAAAAAAAAACCATATCTATTCTATCCCTTAATATTAACGAGACAAGTTGGCATGGATCTATTTTTAGAAAAATTTTGTCACATAATCATTATTCTCTCTCCAAAATATCGGTATAATAAACTATAAAGTATACACAATGACTCTTAATCGTAGTGACATTCAATATCTCTAAGGGTAGCTCCACAGCTAAAGAGTCCATGGCCTTCGTTCCAAAAGATGACTCATTCGAATGGCTAAATCAAAGTGTCTACGCCGTGCTCAAGTCACCGATGCCTTTAAGTGCTGTCTCGGATTTATTTTCCTCTCCCGAGGGTGGAGTTTGTAGCGTGATCCCTCTTGGAGGCGTTGCTTTCATTGTTGTGTTTGAGTCTGATGACCACATGTAGTACATGCTTAACAACATGAACGAAGGCATGATGAAGGTTTTTGAAACATTCAGGCAGTGGAAAGATGGTGATGTTGCCCACAATCGCATGTGTTGGATTCTCGTTAAAGGTGTCCCTCCTAATGCTTGGTCTGAGGCGTTTTTTTTAGGTAATCTTATCCATCATTGGTCACGTGGTGGACTAGATTCCTCAGACCCGGTCAAGAACTAGGATGGATGTGGCTGAGATCCTTGTCCTGACTGAGATGAATTGTTTTATCAGCAAAGTTCTTTGGGTTAAGTATGGGGCTCACAACTATGAGATTGGGTTGTTTGAATCCTAATATGATCCTTTTGATTGGGTCTGCTCCAATAGCCTTAGTGCCGAGATCGCTCAGATTGAAATTCCTCAGCCGACCGGCGAAGTCTCCTCCTTGCATGCGCCGGTGCACACTCCCCTACAAACACCTCATAATGACGAGAACCCTAGCCCCAATTCAAACAGCCGACCACTGCACCCCCAAAAAAATCCTGCACAGCTACCCACTTTCTCTTCATCAGGTTCCGATGATCCGTTTGGGTTGCGACCAATTATTGAGAAGCATAACCCAACAACTGAGCCGCAAACTTTGCCACGAGTGTCCCAATCCACACAGTCCCCCAAAACAATCCCCTCTAAACTGTCGGCTCATAATGAGACCCCTCGTGCATCTGGACCCACAAAATCTGGTGCCAGCCACATATCCAACACGTGCTCAAATACCCCAAGCCTAACCACACCTGGTCCAAGCTCCACCTCACTAAGCCCATCCCCCTTGAGCAAAACACCCAATACAGGACCCTCTAGCAGGCCAACCCTTGAAAGCCTACTAGCCCTACCTCTAATCCCTCACCCAGGCCCCACCTCTTCTTTCTTATCCCTTGCTAGAAGCCCATTACCCATTCTTATAGACGATTTTTCCTGGAGTAATTGTTTTATCAATAACTCCTTATCCTCATGGAATGGTACCCGGTCCCCCTCTCTAAGCATCAATCACAACCACTCTTTCAATATGGCCGTTGAAAGGAAGGTCTTTGAAATCCTTCAGTGCATGAACATGGCAAAACTTGTCAAGATCAAGTTCATTACCAAGACTGGGAGTGTGTCTTCAATTCCTGATAGCCATCAGATGGAGACAGACTCTGTTATCCGGCGAATGAATCAATGTGCTGGGAAAGCAAAGGCCTGTGAAGACTTGATTCCCGTCTCCTTCAGTGCGATTGAGGCACATGAAACCTGCTACATCGGTGATTCCATTGGATGGGACAGGACTGACTGCAACTTAGAGACGGAGCATCTCGTGGGAACAATGGTTATCAGCGAGGCTTTCGACTGGGCAAAGTCTCAGGCTGAGTTCTGAACCTTCTTTCTTCACTAGTGTGTTGTTTCTTTTCTCCATGATTAAAATCCTCTATTGGAACATCAGAGGCTCTGGCTCTTTCGCCAAACAATCACAGGTACATAGTCTTATTCAGAAGCTAAATGTCAATATAGCCTTCTTGTGTGAAACAAAATGCCCCAAGATGAGTCTAGCATTGTGTCACAAGCTATGGGGTCCGGGAAATATAGATTTTGTAGCAATTGATTCTATTGGGAGAGCTGGTGGCCAGATACTAATTTGGGATACTTCCATTTTCAATTGTGAGAGAGTCATAACGGATCATGGTTGGATCATTGTGGAAGAGACTCTGTCTCTCAATAACCAGAGAGCTACAATCTGTGGAGTATACGGTAGTACGAATCTGGATGAGAGGGTCCTTATGTTTCACAAACTAACACTGTTGAAGGCTGATTTCCAGTCGCCTTGGCTGGTTCTCGGTGATTTCAACGAGACATTATCTACCTCTAATATGAAAAGCGACCGGATCTGTAACAGAGGTGCTGCAGCCTTCAAGAGTTTTATACATAGTCTATGCTTGATTGAATATGGTCTTTCGGACAGGCTTTACACTTGGGGTAATTAATTTTATGCCAGTAAGATTGATCGTATGTTTGCAAAAGGGGAATGGCGTATTTGGTTCCCCTCACTCCATCTCGCGTCGTGTAGTAAGCAGAGATCAGACCATTGTCCCCTCCTCTTCTCGCAGGAACTAGTTGTTTGGGGAAAAAGGCCATTTCAGTTTATCGCAGCATGGTGGGATCACCCTGATTTTATGGTCACTATCTCTGATATGTGGAATTCAGCTTGCAACGAATTTTCTGGGAGCTTCTAATTCCTTAAAAAGCTGAGCTTCATGAGGAAAAGTCTGTCTAGTTGGAATAGAGAGGTCTTCGGGAACCTAAGATTGAGTTTGGAGGACATATAATAGAGCATTGATGAGCTGGACAAGACTTCAAAAGCCCGGCCTCTTTCGACGTCTGAATATGGTCTCCTTTGTGACTTAAAGGCCCAGTATGAAATCAAAACTAAGCAACACGAAGCATTATGGAGGCAAAAGGCCCAAATTAATTGGGTTCGCCTTAGGGACCGTAAGATAAGATTCTTTCACCTGTCGGCATCTATCAGGGGAAGGGAAAATCAAATTGATCATATTAACGCAGATGGGAGGCTAATCGTTGATCCAAATCTGCAGTTGACATTGAAAGACCATTTACCCTTGAAGAAGTAAAGGCGGCAGTATGGAGCTGTGACAGCTCAAAAGCTCCCGGGCCCGACGGATTTAACTTCTCCTTCTACAAGAGATGTTGGGCCCTCATTAAGGGCGACCTCTTTGAGATTCTCACTCAGTTAGCAGAATGTTGTAGACTTCCTAAAGGAGCCAATACAGCCTTCATCACTCTTGTTGCGAAGCAGACCGGTGCTGACTCACTTGATGAATTTAGGCCCATCACTCTTGTGAATGGCCTATATAAAATCATATCCAAAATTCTATCATTGAGATTGAAACGGGTTCTGCCTGAGGTGATTGGGATGCAACAAACAGCTTTTATTGAGGGGAGAAGCATCATGGATGGAGCCTTTCTTGCCAACAAAATCGTGCACGACCTGAAGAAAAATAAGAAACAGTCTTGCTTTAGAAGATTGATTTCAAAAAAGCATTTGACTCTGTTGACTGGAGATTCCTTTTGCAGGTTATGAAAGCCATGCGCTTTGGAGAAAAATGGAGATCATGGATATTCGAGTGCATCTCTTCCTCGACTATGGCTGTCCTTGTTAATGGCATACCTACTACAAAAATTCTCTACAGGTCGGGGCCTTAAGCAGGAGGACCCCCTATCCCCGTTCCTATTTAATATAGTCGCAGAGGGCCTCCCGAGCATCCTGAATAAAGCCCGCGAACTGCAACTGATTGGGGAGGTTCGATTACAGGATATCCCAACATCCATTCTTCAGTACGCCGATGACACGATACTATTCTCCCCTCCTGATCCCACTTGCTCTTAAATCTTAAGAGATGCCTTCAGATGTTTGCTGTCCTGTCCGGATTGACCATTAACTTCTCCAAGAGCAGTGTGATAGGGGTAGGATTAAATCAATCAGAGGTTTTCTGCATTGCAGGTATGCTTCATAGCGAAGCCGAGTTTCTCCCTTTCAAGTATGTTGGCTTCCCCCTAGGAGCCAACATGAGAAAAGTGGTTCTTTGGAAACTGGTTCTAGATAAATTCTCCAATAAACTAAAGGCTTGGAAGGGTAAACATCTCTCTATCGGAGGAAGGGTGACTTTGATTAAATCAGTTTTGAGTGGCCTCCCGGTATATTATATGTCTCTGTTCAAACTTCCTTGTGCTGTTGCAAAAAGGATTATCCGTATTCAAAAGGAATTTCTTTTGGGGTGGTGTTGGAGAAGGTAGGAAGGTATGCCTTGTAGCTTGGAACCGAATTGCATTACCTAAAGAATTAGGCGGTATGGGAATCCTTGATCTGGCTATATCCAACCAATGCTTGCTCTTTAAGTGGGATTGGAATTTCACAAAAGCTTATGAGAAAGACTGGAAATCGCTAATAAAGAGGAAGTGTATAGTCCAACATTCAGCTTTGGGTTGCCAATTTAACCTCAATAATGCTTCAGCAACATGGCGTAATATAGTGCAATCCAGTACTTCAAATAGTCAATCAGGTTGTGAGCTAATGGCTGGCTCCAAAATCAAATTGGGAATGGACATTTGGCTCTTTTCTGGCACGAGGATTGGACAGGTACGGGAGCATTTAAAGTCAAATATCCATGTCTTTTCTCAATTTCCACATACAAGTCTGGTACTGTTTTTGAATGTTTGGCTTATGCTGAGAACGAGCAGTCATGGTTGTCACACTGGAGAAGACATCTTTGGTCATGGGAGCTTTTGGATGTTGAATCCATGAAGGCGGATGTGGAAACGACACCATTGACACCTTCAAAGACGAACTGTCGAGTTTGGATTGACGACTGCAAAGGGGAATATTCAGTAAGAAATGGTAGAGCTTTCATCTACAAGGTGTTTGACATTCACAGATCCAAGCCCTTCCCCTGGATGGCATTATCTCCATTCAAAGTGGAGTATTGGTTGTGGCTTGCCATACACAATGGGATCCCTACCAAAGATAATCTTAGGATCCGTGGCATTATCCCTTTGGCTGACTCTCTTTACCCTATATGTCAAACTCATCTAGAGACCCATGATCACCTCTTACTTTCTTGTTCGGTTACTTGGAAAATTTGGAGTAAACTATGCTGATGGTGGGGCGTACTTTGGGTTCAACTTGCTGCTCTAGATGACTTTCTATTACAGCAGTCCTCACTATCCCCCTATGTGAATTTCAAATCCTCCTGGGTCTTAATTGGATATTCAGCTTTATGGACCATCTGGCTTGAAAGGAATAGGCAGGTCTTTGATAAGATTTATGCGGATTGTGACCGACTAGTTGATCTTATACTAGTTCACGCTACTGGATGGATTAAGGTGTTACACCCTGCTTTCCCTTTTAGCACATCCTGTGTGATTGCAAATGCCATTATAGTAATTAACTGGAAGGGTATTAATATGGCCCAAAATATTTGTGGACCCGATAAACCCCGAGCCCATAAACTGGACTACATGATGGCCCATATAACCGAACAAACAAGAGGAGTCCATACTAACCAAGGTGTTCCCCGGGAAGCTCTACGATGGTCCCGAGACTCAGGGTTCCCTTGGAAGCTGCACAACGGTCCTGGGACCCAGACCGGAAGCCCAACCTGAGGCAGCCTATACTAGCCCAAAGGAAACTCCCCACAACTTCCCCGAGGAAGCTCCATGGCAATCCCAGAATCCAAACGGGAACCACATGGCATCTGACTTCTCAAGCATGACAAGGCAAGGCTTGGTCAAGAAGTTGTTGCACCAATTCCTTAAATCATGGAGCAAATCAAGGAAAGCATGGGTCACCAAAACTTGTCCATTAAGTGAACCATATTGTCTTTTGGCTCTATAAATAAAGAGCCTGTAAAAACTAATAGCAAATTAGAGAAATTAATACAATTTCCATTTTCTCTCTATATTTTTCCATATCAGGTATGCGAAGAAACTTTAACTTGTTAGACAAGGTGTAGTGCGCTATGCTGCTCTCCTATGCGTGCTTATTGATTCATTTTACTTTCAACTTTAATGTAAGCTTGAGCAGTCTGTGAACTGTGTGGGCTTTCCACCAGTATTGTATACTTTCTATACTCAATAAAGAATATCGTTAGCATCAAAAAAAAAAAGTCATTAGGTCACCAAAGTCATTCGGGGCTGCAGGAAATTTAATAGTTTGGATTAGGAAAATGGGAGGATAGGAGCTCGTCATTGTGAAAAAAAAAAAAAAGGTATACAAAGCAGACATCCTTTTCCGGCCTATATAACTTCAATAACTATTAGAAACCTAAAGGCCTACTTTGGAAAAACAAAAAAGAAAAGAACTACAAGATGAAAGAATACTTAGGAAACTAAAATTATAGTTATGAGATAGAAATATAGTTATAAAGAATAGCAATAACGGGAAAAAAGATGTAAATTAATCAATATATTTCCAAGAGTCAAAATCTTATCATAGAGTTATTAGCAGAATTGGAATTCTTGAATCTTGACAGTTAAAAATGTCTATTATTCAATAACATAAATAGTAAAATAATGAATATATCCCTAATTTTTTAAAATTTCGGGAGGCTATAAGCTCCCTGCAGCCTGTACGATCGCCGCTGGAAAAATGTAGCATCAGTCATGCATATACGGATAAGAAAAAAGTGAAACGAGGGTATGACTAATAAATTTTGTCATGCATAGTCTGTTCTCATAAAACACAAAGATAATTTGAGCTATGCAGATACATAAGGGAAGGGAACTGTATGGGTCTGCCTTGAATGAATTAAGGATAATAGAACAAAATGTGATCATATTTATAACAGCTAAGTAACGGTGGCATGCAATGCATAGATTAGGACGTCAGCTTAATTAATTTCACTACATGTCTTGTGAACAGAAACTAAAGAAAAAATCTCAAAGCCATACCATTCACAAGACATCTTGGGGGGTGCATTTTATGGGTATGGGGCTATGGGCCTCTTTTTATCCAACGCTACCATGCATAGGTTAGCATGTCATCAGCTTCATCTCTATATAAACGAGAGTTTGTCACTGCAAAATTTGAAACCACAAGCACTCGAAAGCATAACATCTCCATATCATCACTTAGCTAACTAGTGATGGCCACTACTAGGTCTCTAGTGCTAGGACTGCTAGTTCTAGTTTGCTGCTTGGCTCTATTAACTGAGCCAGCAACTGCAGGGTTTAACCCATCTGAATTCCCCAATGGTTTCTACTTTGGGTCAGCCACTTCTGCTTTCCAGGTATATATATAAACCATATATATCTCTGTTGGTATAATAGAAGCAATATTGACTGAACCTATTGAGACAAATAATCATATAATTAATAACATAATCTATAAATTCATTCACGAGGAGCAGACAGAAGGTGCAGCCAACAAAAGTGGGAGGGGTCCAAGCGTATGGGATGCCTTTGTGCATGAGTATCCAGGTTCGTATATATATATTATATGCTAAATTTTTATATACTAACATAATTACTAAAAAGCTTCAAAATGATGATTGCAGAAAGGATACTTGATGGCCAAAATGCAGATGTAGCGGTTGATTTCTACAATAGGTATAAGGTAATGTAACAGCTTGATCATGCATTAAGCCTGCATGTATATATATTGTGCAATATTGTTAATTATACTCGAGATAGACTCACCACTGATTGTACAACTGACCAATTAATAATATACAGGAAGATTTGAGAAGAATGAAAGATACGGGACTGAATGCTATGAGATTTTCCATCTCATGGTCGAGACTAATTCCTCGTAAGTCTGATTCTTGAGAAGCAATTTAATTTCAGTGAGGGAACTTCCTCTTCTCCAACAAAGAGAGAACGAAAAAACTTCCCAGTAATTGAAAGATCAGCCAATATTATTTGTTATTAATATCATTTTTTTTGTGTATTCCTAAAATTTCAGATGGGCAGATTCGTGCTGGAATCAACCAGGAAGGAGTCACCTTCTACAACAATCTCATCAACGAGGCCCTGTCTCTTGGTCTCTAAAATTCGTTCCTAATACATAAATGATTTTTATTTTTAGGATATTGTGTTGTTGTACTTGTTGAGTTGTCAAATTTTTATTTTAATTATGTTTTACTTGATCTTTCAATTAGTTTGCTCCCCGCTTATTTGCAGGTCTAGAGCCCTTTGCTACTATCTTCCATTGGGATACTCCTCAGGCATTAGAAGACAAATATGGTGGCTTTCTAAGTCCTAACATTGTGTAAGTGGCATTACTAATTGGTTAGTGTACTTATAGCTTTTGCATATATAAATAGACATGGGATCATTTATGCTCTATTTAATTACTTTTCTTCTTAACCGTTTACAGGGCTGATTATCGAGACTATGCAAATTTTCTCTTTAAAACATTTGGTGATCGAGTGAGGCATTGGATAACTTTAAATGAGCCATGGGCTTATTCAGCTTGGGGTTTCGACACTGGGGAGTTTGCACCAGGCAGATGTTCCTCATGGGTGAGGAGAGCATGTAAAGCTGGAGATTCTGCCACTGAGCCTTATTTAGTTGCCCACCATCTGCTTTTGGCTCATGCAACTGCAGTCAAAGTTTACAGAGAAAATTATAAAGTAAGTTCCGAAGAAAATGGTTAATGTTTGATTGATGTTTTAATTAGAAAGACTTTGCTTTTGTGGAGGTCATGTAACCAAAAGAGAAAAAAAAGAATCTTGTTTATAATTATCAAATAATTCATACCCATCAAGCTCATGTAATAGAGCCCTCCCCTGGTGAAGACGGGGCGTATCTTCAACGCGCTGGCAAGCAAGTGGTACCTAATTCCAGTAGGTCCACTCACCATTCACCCAGCCAGTCTTTTCCTAGCCAACCGGCTCGTCTGACGGACTCAGCTTCCGAGGATCCATTTAACTTAAGACCAATTATCAGTAAAGCCCACACTGGTTTCGAACAGACAAAAGTACAGAGTCATCCGGCTTCTCCTCATTCCCACACACCTATTCCGTCAGAGTTGTCGGGCGTGATTCCTAGTACCAATAACGGGGAGCACCAAGATATGTTGGCAGATTGTGAGCTGGCAGTTTTGCCACATCTTGATCAGCCCCGCCCATGTCTAACCCCCCACCCGAACTCTACCCAGGCGTCGGCCCAGTCTGGCAGCCCACACTTAATTCCTTTAGTCCCATATCCTGTTACCCCACCCACATATGGTTCTGACTCTTTCAGCCCATCACCTCATAGACTATTTTTGCAGGGTAGCAGCTCTTCGTCATCTTTAAGCCCGGCCCAGATAGAAAACTCAGTCTCCTCTTGGGGAAATTCTTGGACAGCGGCTACAAGTGACTCTATTAATGCAGATTTCCAAGACGCTGTGGACAGAAAGGTTGCTGCCGTACTTCGGAACATGGAAGTTAAAAAGAAAACTAGAGTGAAGTTCCTCTCGTCCAAGGGTAGTGTGATATCTATGCCTGAAAATTTAGATAGGATTTCAGACTCTGGTATCCGTAGACAGAACTCAAGAGTGATGGATGACGATGTTTCAAGCTCCTCTATACCTGTCTCCTTCTATTCCATGGAGATCCAGGAAACAAACGATTTAGGGGATATGATTGGTTGGGACAGATCCAAGAATGTGTCTGATACTGATTTTTTAGTTGGAGAGTTGGTGGACAGGGAAGCAGTTGAATGGGTGCAGTCTCGTACCACTGCATAGTGTGGGTGTGTCTTTGCTAAGTGTCTGCAGTTTATGTACATGTTAAGTGTCATATCATGGAATATACGAGGAGTCTGTTCCTCGTCAAAACAGACCTCTGTTCGTAATTTTGTTCGTCAAAAGTGTGCTAAGTTTCTTTTTCTCAGTGAAACCAAATGTTGCAAGATGGATATGGCGTTATGCCAATCTATTTGGGGTGCTGGTAATATTGACTTCAGAGCCGTGGATGCATGTGGTCGTGCAGGCGGGTTATTGATGATATGGGACTGCGATTTCTTCAAGCTCACTAGAGCTGAATGTTCGGAGCAATGGATTGTCGTGGAAGGAGAATTAATTCAGCAAGGGCTAAGTGCAACGGTTTGCGGTGTTTACGGAAAATCTCAAGTGGATCTCAGAGTACAGATGTTTGAGCAGCTATCGGCCTTGAAGTCCTCTTTCCCCTCACCATGGCTAGTCCTCGGGGACTTTAATGAAACTTTATCTCCTCAAGATAGAAAGAGTAGATGGTTTTCTGCGAGAGGTGCTTCAGCTTTTAAACGGTTTGTTGATAAGTTAGAGTTAATGGAGTTCGATCTGAAGGGTAGATTATATACGTGGGGTAACCTAAAGGCGGCTAGTCGCATTGATAGAATTTTTGCAGAAGCTGATTGGTCGTTGTTATTTCCCCATTTACATCTGACAGTAGGAAATAAAATGGATTCGGATCATGTGCCTCTCTTCTTACTTCAGGACGGTGGTTTACAGGGGTGGAGGCCTTTTCGCTTCCTCAATATTTGGTGGGATCATCCAGGGTTTATGGATGTGGTAAGAAGTATGTGGAGGGAAGCATGTGTATTGTATCCTGGAAGATTTAATTTACTTCGGAAGCTGAGTGTCTTGAGGAAGTCGCTATCCAAATGGAACAAAGAGGTGTTTGGTAATGTAAATTCTTCTATTGATGCCTTACGAGATGAAATTGACTTTTTTGATAAAGAAGCAGAGACTAGAGACCTAACTGAAGGAGAACATAAAAATGTCTTGGATTTGAAGGGAGACCTAGCCATTAAATATAAGCAGCAAGAATCACTCTGGAGGCAAAAGTCTAGATTGAAGTGGAGCAGGCTCGGTGATCGTAATACCAGATATTTCCACCTTGCGGCTTGCAGTAGGGGGCGCAAAAATAGGCTGGATAATATAGAAGTGGATGGTCAAATCATTGTAGATACCCATTCCATAAAGAGTGCAGCAACAAAATACTACTCAAACTTGTACTCTGTTGGTGCCGTATCTAGACCAAAAGTTGGTGCTTTGGAATTTAAAAAATTATGTTGTGAGGATGCTGTGGAGCTTGAAAGAGCGTTTACGCTGGCAGAAATTAAAGAAGCTGTATGGAATTGCGACAGCTCTAAGGCACCTGGGCCTGATGGTTTTAGTTTTTCGTTCTATAAAAGATGCTGGGAATTGCTAAAATTTGATATTCAGGATATGGTGGTTCACTTTTTTGAGACGGCATGTCTTCCTAAAGGTGCAAATAGTGGATATATTTCCCTTATTGCCAAGAAATCTGGGGCAAGTTCACTTGATGATTTCAGACCTATCACACTGGTTAGCGGCCTGTACAAGATTGTTGCCAAGCTTTTGGCCATGAGATTGAAAAAGGTTATTCCGAATTTGGTGGGGTTGCAACAAACAGCTTTTATTGAAGGGAGATGTATTATGGATAGTGCTTTATTCGCAAATGAAATAGTCCATTCACTCAGAACGAAAAAGGTCAGGTCTGTTTTGTGGAAACTGGATTTCAAGAAGGCTTATGACTCTGTGGATTGGGGTTACCTGATGCAAGTTTTGAAGACTATGGGTTTTGGACAGAAGTTTAGGGAGTGGATACATGAATGTCTCTCTTCTTCAAGACTATCTGTTTTAATTAATGGTTCCCCAGCTGATGAGTTTCGCATGTTTAAGGGCCTCAAGCAGGGTGACCCTCTTTCACCCTTTCTTTTCAACCTGGCTGCTGAGGGTTTGGCTTCTATTCTCTCCAAGGCGTCATCAATGGGTCTGATCAAACCTGTCGAGGTGCATAATCTTTCAGTTTCGGTTTTGCAGTACGCAGATGATACAATACTATTCTCCCAAGCCGATCTACCTTCCTTGCTGAATATGAAGCGCTGCCTTAGAGTCTTTGAGGCCTTGTCAGGGTTGCACATTAATTTCTTTAAGAGTAGTGTTCTGGGCATTGGTATCCGTCAAAGGGAGACAGAAGAGCTAGCTGGAAGATTACATAGTAGGATGGAAAATTTTCCACTCTATTATCTTGGTTTTCCATTGGGGGCCAAAATGAAGACTGTGGCAGCATGGAGTTCTGTTTTAAACAAAGTGGAGAATAGATTAAAAAGTTGGAAGGGAAAGTTTTTGTCAATTGGAGGGAGGGTTACTCTCATTAAATCGGTACTCAGTGGGCTTCCAATCTATTTCATGTCATTATTTAAACTACCTGTAGCAGTGTCCAAGAAGTTGACGGCCAGCATCAGACGCTTTTTTTGGAATGGATTGGATAAAACTAAAAAAGCGTGTCTAGTGGCTTGGAGCAAGATTATTATTCCAAAGGAACGTGGTGGGATGGGCATTATAGACCTTAATGTGATGAATCAGTGCTTATTGTTTAAGTGGATGTGGAGGTTCTGCTCAAACGTGGATGGAGTGTGGAAGGAGTTGATTATCAGAAAATATGGAGTGCATGCGTCCAATCTCTATCCATCATTTCCCCTACAGAGATGCTCTTTAACGTGGAGAGATATTGTACAATCCGGCTCCTCGGATAGCCAGACCAGAGTTCCTCTGTTTCAAGGATCTAGTATTCGTTGGGGCTCCGGAAATTCTGTCCTTTTCTGGCTTGATGACTGGTCTGGTCGCGGTTCTCTAAAAAATTCATTCCCACGTTTATTTTCCTTATCCCTGTGTCAGAATGCATCAGTACAACATTGTTTAACTTTAGTTGATCAAAGCCCCAGATGGTCTATATCTTGGAGACGCCCTCTTCGTGTATGGGAGTTGATTGCTGTGGATGAGATCAAATCAATTGCATCAGGTATTTCTCTGCAACCGTCCTCTGCAGATTCAAGATTTTGGAATAATGATAGAAATGGCTCTTATTATGTTAAATCGGGTAGGGAGTTCATATACTCTCGCCTTGGTCCTGTGAGAATCAAACCTTATATTTGGTTCGCATTGTCACCATTCAAGATGGAGTGTTGGTTGTGGCTAGCCTTGAATAATGGGATACCTACCAAGGATGTACTACGGCACAGAGGCATTATCACGCTTGCTAACTCTATTTGTAGTTTGTGTAATGCTAATCTTGAAACCAGGGATCACGTGCTCCTAACCTGCCCTTTTTCATGGAAAATCTGGTGCAAGCTTTGTAGATGGTGGGGTGTGGAATGGGTTATTCCGACTTGTTTGGAGGACTTTGTGCTTCAGTGGCCGTTCTTATCAATGGATCCCAAGTGCCGTTCATTTTGGTATCTCATTGGCGTTGGTGCTCTCTGGGGAATTTGGCTTGAAAGGAACAGACGTACTTTCCAAAATTTGGCAGCAGATGTTGACAGAGTGGTCGATACGGTCCTTGTGCATGCGTCTGTATGGTTTAAGTCCATTCATGCAGACTATCCTTATAGCGCGTCCATGGTGATTTCCAGTTCTCAAACTGTCAGGTCGTGGAGAGGGCCCACGCGCAAATTCTCTTTGTTGGCTACACCCTAGTTGTAATAGCTTAGTGTTCTGCCCTTTATGTCGCTGCATCTCTTTTGTGATTATCCATTGCATGCCTTCCATGCAGCGCACTTTTTTGTTTTGCATGTATACTTCTTCTTAATAAATAAGAATATCGTTTAGTATCAAAAAAAAAAAAAAAAAAAAATTATGCAGCCAACTCAAAAGGGTAAGATCGGATTCACACTGGATAGCTGGTGGTTTGAACCTTACTCCAACAGCACAAAAGATCTTGATGCAACTAGAAGAAGTATCGATTTCCATTTCGGTTGGTAAGTACTTTTGTAAATAATAGTAAACAATTATTGTTTTATATAGAAAAAAAATTATTGGGTTCCTTGTGAAAAGTAAAAGTAAGACCATAAATATAATTAAGGCAAAACATATTGAACTACTCAAATAAATAATAAAAATGCTTCCTATATATATGTTGTCAGGTTTATGGACCCTGTTACTTTTGGCGATTACCCAAGAAACATGAGGGACTATGTGGGAGACAGATTGCCAAAGTTTACCATTGAACAATCCAATTTGGTGAAAGGATCACTTGATTTCCTTGGAGTGAATTATTATAGTGCCAGATTTGCAGCTAATGTTGACTATGTTGATCCACAACGTCTCTCATACACAAATGATGCATACCGTGAGCTGAAATGTAAGTTTACAATTATCTGCACTACTAAGAGTTTCTGGAAAATTTAGAACCATCCAAATTTAAAAATTTTGGGATTAACTTATAGCTAGATGTTTTTTCGTCCTTTCAGTTGAAGACGCAAGCGGAAACTCCATTGGCCCTGAGGTATGTCTAATATGAAATTTATCAATGAAAAATCAAAACATATATTCGTTGGGAGTATATAAGCGTTAGAATTGAAAAACTTTTGCTTTCTTGTTAAATGTATATGTAATAAAGTAGCTTATGTTGTGTGTATATAATTTTTTGTAGGCTGGTTTATCTTGGTTAAGAGTTGCTCCTTGGGGTATTCGATATTTACTGAACTACACTAAGGACACTTACAGAAATCCAGAAATTTTCATTACTGAGACTGGTATGTAAAATGTTGCATAATTAATCTGCATATTTAGTAGTGAATCCTTATGTTTTAAACCCCACATTGGTGTAGGTGTGGCTCATGATAATGAAACAGCAACATATGACGAAATAATCCACGACAAAATAAGAATTGACTATTATGACAATCATCTCGGAAACATTTCAATGGCCATGAGGTGAGCTTCCGGCGGCAATATGTAAAATTATCCTTTATATATAATTAGGTTTTATTTCTTCCGTCTTTGAATCACTGAATCTCCATGATGAGGTCTGGTCTTATATATATGTATATTTGCAGGGAATATGGTGTCAATATCAAAGGTTTCTTTGCCTGGACATTCATGGATAATTTTGAGTGGTCAAGTGGTTTTACCAAGAGGTTCGGTATGACATACATTGATTACAACAGAAACCTGACAAGAATCCCTAAAGATTCATCCAAGTGGTTCAGTAATAAACTCCTGCCCAAAAGAGAAACTCAAACTCAGACTGAAACTCAAACTCAAACTGAAAACAGGTGGTCTAGGCCATTAGGTTTTCAGGGATATTCTTCAATGTAAGAGTATGATGCACCATGCAAATTGTTTTAGGGTACCTTGTTTAATCAAGATGCACATATGCATCTGCATCTTCTAAATAATTCCCAAGGTACTGTTGATGTAATGTTTCGCTTTGAGGTTATGCTTTCGGGGGTGCGATTATAATAAAATCAGTACTTAGTGCTGATGCTAATAAATTAGCTTTGACTTTTCTTTTAAATAACTATTTTACGTGGGGTGCAAAAAAAAAAAAATATGCTTAAACATGAAGTAGAGATGGATACAGAAGTCTTTGTTTGATCTTCACTCTATATGTAAAATCTATGATCGACTCCATTTGAATTTTTGTTATTTTTCTATATCAGAGAGAAAATACTTGGAATCCCACATGCGATACGTACAATTTCGTCAAAATCCTCGAATGAAATTGTAAGGTAAAGAAAGTTTACATTACAAGTCTACATTTAACTCTCCTCCATATTCATCAAAAAAAACTCTCCTCCATTGTTTTGAAGACATGTACAGCCAATCACAATAATTAACCATAAGAAAAGTCAGCACGTCCATAATGTCATTTATCCACTGTGTAGTCTTTATAGCAGAATCAAACCGATCCACAGCATAGTCTCCGAATATCAAACCGATCGAATCAACCAAAAGAATATGCAGGATTGCTAGTTACTGCAGGCTCTCAGCGCTGGAGGCAAGGAGAGGCTCGTCAATGCTTCCGAATTAATTAAAATTATTGTCCACAAATTTACAATTAAGTAAAATATGAGAAAAAAACCTATATGACAATCATGTCGTCTTAATGCACAAGTCACCAACCTTTAATGTGACTCTTTTCCTTTTCTGCAACTGAATCATCACCTCCAAGCTTTCCAGATGCTATGATGAATAATTTTGGAAAAACCCAATATTTACCCACAATATGAGTAAAAATGGGTTGTTATATCTGTTATGGTTCCATGACTATATTTGTTCTTTTCTTTTTGTTCAGTTGTCATATTAAGATAGAAAATTGGCAGTCAGAGAATTGAGATTCTTGTTTGTTGAAGTAGAAAATTCGAATATGCAAGAATTTTTACGAATTTACATGGGTTTTCATACTCTGTTTTATTTGTTGAAATTTTAAATAAATCTTGGCGACTGGGCAGTTAATATAATGCGATAAGAAAGTTTTTCTTCTCTACAAATGTAATGCTGATCGATAAGTTCCAAGAGTACACAATAAGCAATGCCAAATCCTATGCATGTGGTTACTGTTGTTGAATAGTAGTGTGGTTTTGTATCCCACATCACTTAAGAAGTAGAAATGAGGGGTTACAAAAGGCTATAAATATAAGCATAAAAAAGTTAAGTCTTAATAAGTGGAGAGAACGCACCTCACGCGCGGATAATATTTTCCATTATGGCGAGCTTTTCATCATCGGGTGGTTCCAGGGGTAAGGGTTTTCTCTATGGCAATCTTAAAACCATCATTCTTTAGCAGATGGTCGAGGGAACAAGTGAGGAGGGCATTGGAGAGCAGGAAGGCTGTTAGCGTGTTCGTGGAAAACATTCCGGTGGCTTGGGAAGCGGTGGATTTGTTTAAAGACATGTCAAGATTGGGGGTCGTACTGGACGTCTATATGCCTGGAAAACTGAATGCAGTGGGGATTAGATTTGGCTTTGTTAGATTTGAGATGAAGGGGAAAGGCGAAGATATGGTGAAGATATGGTGGAGAAGATTAATCGGCGAAAGCTGCTAAAAGAAGGGCGGAGGTTAGGCTATCAGTTGATCGGAAAGAAATTCCCAAGGTTGCTGGGAAGCGCAGGATGGAGGTTACTTCGCCGGGTGAGAAGTCATATGCCCAAGCTCTGACCAACAAGTTGGAAAAGAAGAGTCAGGAGGAGGTGCGGTATCTTTTGACTATATCCCGTCCAGGAAGGTTACAGAAAGGCTTTCTGCTTGTGCTTTTGGGGTCCTAAAGGATGAGGTGAGTATGAATGAAGTGAGTGAAGGGCTTAAGGGCATTCATAATAGCAGAATTGAGGTGAAGAAACTAGGGGGCAGTATGTATTATTAGCCTTTCAATCGAGAGAAGCTATGGTATCTTGCCTGACGCATAAGGAGACATGGGGTGGTGAATTTTTTGAATTCTTGAAAGAATGGGAGGAGGGGGATGGTGCCTCTCATCATGACTGTATGCTAAACATTTATAGGGTTCCTCCACAAGCCTGGAGTGATGAGTTCTTCAGCCTTATTCCAGTAAGATTTGGGAACTTCATAAGTAACCTAAACATTTATGAGGTTACTTCGCCGGGTGAGAAGTCATATGCCCAAGCTCTGACCAACAAGTTGGAAAAGAAGAGTCAGGAGGAGGGTGCGGTATCTTTTGACTATATCCCGTCCAGGAAGGTTACAGAAAGGCTTTCTGCTTGTGCTTTTGGGGTCCTAAAGGATGAGGTGAGTATAATGAAGTGAGTGAAGGGCTTAAGGGCATTCATAATAGTAGAATTGAGGTGAAGAAACTAGGGGGCAGTATGTATTATTAGCCTTTCAATCGAGAGAAGCTATGGTATCTTGTCTGACGCATAAGGAGACATGGGGTGGTGAATTTTTTGAATTCTTGAAAGAATGGGAGGAGGGGGATGGTGCCTCTCATCGTGACTGTATGCTAAACATTTATGCGGTTCCTCCACAAGCCTGGAGTGATGAGTTCTTCAGCCTTATTGCAGTAAGATTTGGGAACTTCATAAGAACCGTCAATAGTTTTGAAACAAGTAACAATCTGGAAGTAGCACAGGTGATCATCAACACTACATATAAATCGCCGATTTGTAGAGGGTTTAAGGTGAGAATTGGGGAGAAAGTTGTGACATATCGGTGATGTAATCTCATACACCAGTGGGTGAGGTGTGGGAGTTTGGGAGATCGGAGAATTGGGAGAGTTTTTCCGGCAAGGAGACAAGTCTGGAGGTGGACACTCGTTCCAAAGGGAAGCACGTGGAGGGCGGCTGTGGTGAGGAACCCCAGGGGTCTTCTGACCCTTTTGGGATTATGGATACAATAAATCGGTTGGCCAGAGAAAATAGAGCGTTGGGGGTGGAGTCGGATACGGTGGTGGCTTGTTCCAATAATCTTGATGGAAGTGAAAGAGTAGTGGGACCCAGGGAGGCTGAGCGTGCAGGATATGGGGCTTTTTCCCCAAAAAGGATTACGGCTGGCAGTTGCAAAGGGGCTGATCAGTCGAATGCCTTATTTGATAAGGGAAACAAGATTGATGAGTCAAGGGGGTTTGGGTCTGATAATGATGCAGGTGGGCTTAATGTGAAGGTGGGCTTAGAAGAAAGGGGTTTGAAGTCAATTGATGGGCCAGTTAACATTAGGGTCGATGGGGAAAATCATATCAGTAAACAAAAATTGGCTGGGTCGTCGAGTGAACTGGGGCCTATGGGAGACTCTGTTTACGATGACAGGTGTGAGGATTTATCTATCCCTGTTTTGGCTTCTAACTTCTAGGCTCTCAGAGATAAGGCAAGTATGAAACATGGATCCCAAGCTAGAAGAGAGAAAAGGCTAAAGAAAATTATACCAGGGGGAGTGTTAGATCTTTGAGAACAGGTGAGAGCTCTATACAAGACAATGATATTGCTGCAGGCAATAATAGAGCCATGGCCATCATGGAGAATACAGCGATGTCTCAAATGGTAGAAGTTGAAGAAACTATATGGATTGGTGACGAGCTGGGCTTAATGTATGTAGGTGAAAGAGAAGGGATTGTTACTGAAGTAGAGAAGTTACTTGAAAGGGAAGTTGCAGATTGGACAGAGACGAGGGTTGTTGAGTAGCTCAGCTTTCTTTGTTGTAATGGTCGGTTGCATTTTTCTTATATTAATTTATGTTTAGTCTCATTTCATGGAACATTAGAGGGATTAGGTCGTCTAGTAAACACAGTAGTGTTAGAGAATTGATGTTGAAGGTTAAGGCAAGAATTGTATTTTTGTGTGAAACTAAGTGCTCTGGATCATGGGGACTATGCTCGTCTATGGGGGGGTGGTGCCCTTGATTTTGTTGCGGTTGATGCGGAAGGCAATTTAGGGGGTCTGTGTCTGTTGTGGGAAGAGAATTTTTTGTCTATCAATAACCGAGCATCAGGAAGGAATTAGATAATGATTGAAGGGAGGGTGGGAGAGAACATGATGATTGGTATTTGTTGCGTGTATGGACCTGCTTCGGAGGATGAAAGAATCTCGCTATGGGAGGAATTATCAGAAAGCATGAGAAACTCTCAATTACCTTGGCTAGTCATTGGTGATTTCAATGATGTGCTTGATACTAGAGACTGACTTAGTGGAAGGATTTCTACCAGGGGGCTCGGGCATTAGGCAATTTTGTCTCTGGTTTAGATTTATGTGAAGTAGAGCTTCAAGGGACACGGTTCACATGGGGCAACTATAGGTCAGCCAGTAAGATTGACAGGGCTTTTTTCAATCCTATGTAGTTCAATTTATTTCCATCGATCCGTTTATGGGCAGATGAGAAGAATTGATCGGATCATTATCCTCTAATTTTAGCGCAAGAGCATAAGTTTTGGGGTGTTCGACCTTTTAAATTTGTAAATGCTTGGCTGTCATATGATGATTTTGATGAGGTACCTAAGGAGATGTGGATGAAGGCATGTTTAAAATTCCCTGGAAAATTTAATCTTATCAGAAAATTGGGTCTTATCAAGAGTCTTTTGAGAGAGTGGAACAAAAATTGTTTTGGTAATATTGATGGGGATATTAAGATGTTAAAGGGAAGGATTCAAGAATTAGAATTGGTAACTGACCAGCGGGCTCTCCATTCAGATGAAGTAAATCAGATGGGGATTTGGAAAGAAGAGTTATTCAGGTGTCAAAGGCAATTAGAGAGTCTATGGAAGCAAAAATCAAGGCTTAATTGGTTGAGGCTGGGAGATAAAAATACAAGCTTTTTTCACCTAAATGCTTGTAACAGAAGGTGCCGATATTCAATTCGTCAGATTTTCTTTGAAGAAAACATGTTGGAAGAACCAGAAGAGGTGAAGGCGGCAGCAAAGGAGTATTTTGGGGAATTTTTTAAGCCGGCATCTAAGTCAAGATTTTCTTGGGGAGATATTCCTATCAATAGAATTTCGAACTTTCAAGCTACTTTTTTGGAGAGACCTATTGATTTGGAGGAAATCAAGGAGGCAATCTGGGAGTGTTCCCCTTAATAAATCCTCTGGTCTGGATGGATTTAATATCAATTTCTTTAAGAGAGCATGGGATTTGATTTGTGATGATTTGAAGGATTTGATAAGTGATTTTTTCCGATCTGGCCGATTACCTACAGGAGTAAATTGTGGCTTCATTTGTTTAATTCCTAAAATGGCCGAGGCGTTGGGATTTGAAGATTTTAGGCCTATATGTCTTATACACAGCGTGTACAAGATTATAGCCAAAGTCTTGGCCAGAAGATTGAAAGGTGTGATGAAAGACTTGATAAGTTCTAATCAGCATACTTATACAGAAGGGAGGCAGATCCTTGACTGTGTGATGTCTACTTCAGATGAAACGCCTGTATCCCAAAATAATCAATTAAGTTAATTATAACATGTGAAATGATCAAATTGCCCTTCCAACCCGGGATATGATATAATCACCATAATCAATGTACAATTATACAATAAATTCTACAAAGAAATGAGTATGCAGCGAAAGATAAATACATAATTAAACATGAATTTTATGCAATGTACCCTATGGATCCGACCTGAGGAAGAAGGCTCCGCCACCTGCTGATATGCACCACTGCTCAATGAGCAGTTAACCTGTAAAAGACTGGACTATCAGGTATCATTCTGGAGATTAGTGCTTTGTCCTGTTGTTTTATAAGTATAACTAGTGCCTAAACATGTAGTCACATATATCACTTAAACATTCGTTTAAAAGATAAAGAGAAGTACTTGGTTATATAAATTCATCGACCACAATCCTCAACCCGACACAGGACATTAGACGAACTAAGAGCTAGGCCCAATATCTTAGTAAAACCAAACATCCACTTAAGAACTAATTTAATCAAGTTTAAGAAAAAGTAAATTGTATAGGCCACGGCCTCAAAGCCGGAAACAAAAAAAAAAATATAATGTTAACCAAAATCCCCTATGTGATAATAACTTTTATTATTATTATTATTATTATTATTTATTATTTTATTTGAGAGGTATAAGAAGCATGGCTCAAACCAAACGCCACAATATCCCTTACTTGACCAGATTGAGCCTACGGGTTATAACTTGTATATTAAACAACTAAAGACACTACTAACAACCAAGCGAAACAGTGGAAGGCTTGCATAACAACCCAGGTGCATTCTCCAGTAAAATGCACCTTATGACAAGGTTCAATTGTTAACAGGTTCATGCCAACAGCTCTGAAGGACTCCTAACCATCTCAACATTAATTGTAAAGAGTTTATACCAATTATTTGAAACCAACAATTTAAGAAAAGACCCTGCTTGTCAAAGTCCAACCCATTATTGCACTAACTGTCAAGTTTAGATATAATAACCAACAACCCAACCAAAGCCTTACACCCACAAAACAGTCCAGATGCCAAAATATGTCATCAGATAATGGTTCATTAAAAGATAGACAGAAATCGCACAATGGACAAGACGTGTAGCAATGCGTCACAAAGTAAATGTTTCATCTCCAGGATTTAGTATCCAACCATAACAACCATTCAAATTTTCTTGCCAACACTATCAAATTACCCAACCAAAATTTGACCCGTCAAAAATAATATTTTAATTTAAGACTCAAAAAGGATGGTTTCATTGTACTTACTGGATTCAAAACTTTCGTGGAATGTACCTTTAGCCTACTGCCATAGATGGCTCCATATAACCCACGACAAGTGTAGGCTCAACAACTTTACATATCTACCACTCGATACTTGCAGTAATAACTCGCCCAAAACAGAACTCGTGTGTGACCCGAATCCCCCCCCCCCCCCCCCCCCCAAACACTGTGTTTTATTCCAAAACTCAATTTTATACAACCTAAGAGAGTAATTTACTTACATTTTGGATAAAATTGAATAATACTGGAAATAAATTTCTTATGTCCCAGAAAATAATTCCAAAGAATTTCGTGAGGGCAAAATTGGAAATAAGTTCTAAAAAAAATTCCGAGAATTCCATAGAAATTAAGCAACGAAAATCCGGGGCGTTACAGTTCTACCCCACTTAAAAAAAATTTCGTCCTCGAAATTTACATAATAAATCAAGCAACCAAGTGCATAACCGACATAGACAAGTATCATCCGGTATCAAAATACCGTTGACCAAACTACCAAGTAGAACCATCAAGACCATCAACCACATTTCCCAACAAGAACTCCGATATACCAAAACAATCACCGACTTTAGTCAAACATCATCAAAAAAACATAAGATCAAAGCACTAGCCCAAGAGTTTTATCCAACATCACCAACATCATTAATACCAAAATTCGTAAACTATTTCATTTATCATCATTGATACTTTCCTCAACCAAAATATACCCCAAACCTTTAATCATAAGCATACCCTCAGATATAAGAACTCACAACTGTTACATAAATAACAAGATCATCACTCTCATTGTGAATACCTCAAGAACAAAAATCCATAATTCAATCTCATGATCTGTACCTCAAAGTATTTATCTTTCTCACACAAAAATCTAAACCAAGATTGCATAATTCTCAGACTATACCATAGGCCAAGAACTCAATTGTTACCGAAATATCATAGTTATAAAACTATACCTTGGGTTTCTCAAGACCCAAACATACCTTTCATATCTCATACTTATAAATCTATCTTTCAAACCATAATTACCACGATCATCTCAATGCTTTTGAAAAAGAATCCAAATATTACAAGTTCATTCCAACACTTACCCTATCATACTCCAGACATTTAACTCACATCTTCCAAGACAAGCTCACAAATCTAGCCTTATGACCCAAACATCATCAATATCCATAGGAGATGAGTGAACCTAAACCTCAACAAGAGTAGTATAATCAAAACTTCCAATTACATAACCGTTAAAAGTCAAACCTCAATCTGAACACATTATCGGCATCCTCAACCTGCATATAAGCGATAACTTCAACAATAATTCACGATCAAAACTCTTTAATCACAAACACCATCAATACCTTAAATCTCAACCAAGTTAAGTACCTCAAGTATCATTGAAAGATATTTCTCTAAATATGCGAATTGGTCAACCTCAAATTAATTCAAAAATTTATCATCTCGAACTCTGAACAAGATTAAATCTATATTGTAATTTCACAAGTGAATTCAAATCCTCGAGCTTAGCAAATCAGACCATAAATAATATGATCTCCAAGATTACAAGAATCATATCCACAATCATTATATCAGATCATCCTATGATAGATGTAACATCCAAAAACAAATTGATGGTTCTTACTTGTATTGGCCAGTTCTATTTCTGGAACTATCAGACATGTTACCGTAGGAAAGCACCTTCTGGCAACAACAGAAGGAGAAGCAACAACAGTGTAATCACACCGTCAAGAAACGTAAGCAAAGAATCAAGAGTCTACACCGACTCTGATAAAGCAGTGGATATTCCACAAAACCAACTTTGCTACAGCCTAAGCTGTAAAGGTAAGCTTTCTTTTCAACGACAATACCGGGTCACTCCGACCCTCAGCAAGTGCATGTCCTCCACCGGATCCATAGACAAACTCACTATATGAGTGCATATGACAAATGCAACAACCGACTCAAAAAGGAGCAGACATATGCACAGAAAATCACAAAACATATCAGAACATCCCCAAGGATCTACAGCCTGCTCCGCTACCAAACTGAAACGCCCGTATCCCAAAATAATCAATTAAGTTAATTATAACATGTGAAATGATCAAACTGCCCTTCTAACCCGGGATACGATAAAATCACCATAATCAATGTACAATTATACTATAAATTCTACAAGGAAATGAGTATGCAGCGGAAGATAAATACATAATTAAACATGAATTTTATGCAATGTACCCTATGGATCCGACCTGAGGAAGAAGGCTCCGCCACCTGCTGATATGCACCACTGCTCAATGAGCAGTTAACCTGTAAAAGACTGGACTATCAGGTATCATTCTAGAGATTAGTGCTTTGTCCTGTTGCTTTATAAGTATAACCAGTGCCTAAACATGTAGTCACATGTATCACTTAAACATTCGTTTAAAAGATAAAGAGAAGTACTTGGTTATATAAATTCATCGACCACAATCCTCAACCCGACACAGGACATTAAACGAACTAAGAGCTAGGCCCAATATCTTAGTAAAACCAAACATCCACTTAAGAACTAATTTAATCAAGTTTAAGAAAAAGTAAAGTGTATAGGCCACGGCCTCAAAGCCGGAAACAAAAAAAAAATATAATGTTAACCAAAAGCCCCTATGTGATAATAACTTTTATTATTATTATTATTTATTACTATTTTATTTGAGAGGTATAAGAAGCATGGCGCAAACCAAACACCACAATATCCCTACTTGACCAGATTGAGCCTACGGGTTATAACTCGTATATTAAACAACTAAAGACACTACTAACAACCAAGCGAAACAGTGGAAGGCTTGCATAACAACCCAGGTGCATTCTCCAATAACATGCACCTTATGACAAGGTTCAATTGTTAACAGGTTCATGCCAACAGCTCTGAAGGACTCCTAACCATCTCAACATTAATTGTAAAGAGTTTATACCAATTATTTGAAACCAACAATTTAAGAAAAGACCCTGCTTGTCAAAGTCCAACCCATTATTGCACTCACTGTCAAGTTTAGATATAATAACCAACAACCTAACCAAAGCCTTACACCCACAAAACAGTCCAGATGCCAAAATATGTCATCAGATAATGGTTCATTAAAAGATAGACAGAAATCGCACAATGGACAAGACGTGTAGCAATGCGTCACAAAATAAATGTTTCATCTCCAGGATTTAGTATCCAACCATAACAACCATTCAAATTTTCTTGCCAACACTATCAAATTACCCAACCAAAATTTGACCCGTCAAAAACAATATTTTAATTTAAGACTCAAAAAGGATGGTTTCATTGTACTTACTGGATTCAAAACTTCCGTGGAATGTACCTTTAGCCTACTGCCTTAGATGGCTCCATATAACCCACGACAAGTGTAGGCTCAACAACTTTACATATCTACCACTCGATACTTGCAGTAATAACTCGCCCAAAACAGAACTCGTGTGTGACCCGAATCCCCCCCCACCAAGACACGCCAACCCGATATCACAAAGGAACCCGATTAAAAGGATGGAGCAGCACTTGAGGCTGGTACCAAATGTTGAATTGAGAGTAGAAGCGCAGAAAGGAAAGGAAGATAGAGAGGAAGGAGGCGGCAGCGACGGTGGCATGTGAAGGCACTAGCGGTTGTTTGTGGAGAGAAAGATGAGGGTTTGAGGGAGAGATAGATGGGTTTAGGGAGCAGCCGAATTGGGAGAGAAGAGAAAAGCAAAAGAGTGGAGAAAGAGAAAAAGATGATTATATACTCATGCTCTAGGTTAGGGTTTACACCGGAACCAAAACGGCGTCGTTTTGATTTAAAACGACGACACTCCATCCACAGCCCCTCCTCTAGTCAACCCCATGGTCAAAACTCAACATATTGTGTGTTTTATGTTTTGGTACAACCAAAACTACGTAGTTTCAAACAAAACCACACCCAACACTGTGTTTTATTCCAAAACTCAATTTTATACAACCTAAGAGAGTAATTTACTTACATTTTGGATAAAATTGAATAATACTGGAAATAAATTTCTTATGTCCCAGAAAATAATTCCAAAGAATTTCGTGAGGGCAAAATTGGAAATAAGTTCTAAAAAAAATTCCGAGAATTCCATAGAAATTAAGCAACGAAAATTCAGGGCGTTACATCAGAGATAGTGACACAGCTAACGAAGACTAGGAGAAGAGCAATAATGTGGAAAATAGATTTTAGGAAGGCCTATGATTCGGTGTCATGGGAATTCCTAGTGGAAATAATAAAGGTTATGGGTTTTGGAGAGAATTGGATGAGATGGATATGGGGACGCATCAGTTATCCGAAAATGTCAGTTTTGTTAAATGGGTGTCCCTCTGAAGAATTCATTGCTTATAGAGGATTGAAACAAGGGGACCCCATATCACCATTTTTGTTTAATATGGTCGCAGAGGGGCTGTCTATTTTGGTTAATCAAGCTATTTGCAAGGGATTAATTCAAGAAGTGAAGATTAATGAGATAGCAGCGCCTTTAATCCAATTTACAGACAACACTTTGTTTTTTCTATCCGAAGGAGGAATCGTCTTTGTTGAATTTAAAAAGAGTGCTGAGATGCTTCAAAATTTTATCTGGTCTGAGTATCAATTTCCATAAAAGTTCTGCGGCTGGGATTAATATGTCAGATCAAAAAACTGAGGATTTGGCTAGTCTTTTGTTGAGCAAGGTGGAGAAGTTACCTCTTAATTATTTGGGATTATTTATAGGGAGGAAGATGAATAGGATCAAGGCTTGGGATCCTGTCATTAATAGGATCAAATGTCGATTGGCTTCTTGGAAGGGCAAATTTTTATATCTTGGTGGCAGGGTAACTATGATCAAGACAGTATTAAGTAATCTTCCAATCTATTACATGTCTCTACATAAGATGCCGAGGGGAGTGGCAAAGAAGATAGTCAGGCTCTAGAGGAATTTTTTATGGGGAGGCAGTGGAGAGAGGAAAAAAATATGTTTGGTTGCATGGTGCAAAATTGCAAAACCAAAAGAGCAAGGAGGGCTAGGAATCAAAAATCTACTTGTCAAAAATCAAAGCCTTCTTTTTAAAATGGATGTGGAGATTTGCCAAGGAAGATCCTATGGATATGAAGGGGCCGCCGTGGGTATAAATTATGAATTGTTTGTATAAAAGTGAGATTAATTCATCATGGCCGGAATTTAAGGCGAATATTTCTTCCAATTTATGGAAAGATATTGCACAATCTGGGGAGATCTTGACGGATGAGATGATGGGATTAAAACAATTTGTTTGGAGAATTTTGGAGGATGGTAATTCTAGTTTTTTATGGCACGATCGATGGCTAGAAGGTGGGGAAATTTTGAAGGAGTTATATCCTAGATTATTTAGGTTGTCAATTTGTAAGGATAGTAAGGTGGCTGATGCGGTAACTAAGGTGGGAGAGAGATATGAATGGAATTTCGGATGGAGAAGACCTCTTTTTGAATGGGAGAGGGAGATGGAATTGGATAGACTAAGGGATGTGGAACTATCATCCACAAGGCCTGATACTTGGCAATGGGTTGAGGAGAGGAATGGGGTTTTTTCAGTGAAATCGGGGTATATGTGTTTGACTAAAAGCAGCTATCTAAATGGGGGTATTCCTTGGGTATGGTTGGGTTGTGCTCCACCCAATATGGAGTGTTTTGCTTGGATGCTATTGAATAATGGAGTAGCAGTGAGAGAAAATTTAGTTAGGAGGAATATAATTGAGAGTGAAAATGCCATGTGCCCTTTTTGTAACGATGAGATAGAGTCTAGAGACCATGCTTTTATACATTGCAAATTCATTTGGCAGTTATGGAACCAGATTTGGGAGTGGTGGAGAGTGAGGTAGTGCGTGCCTAGAACTGTGGAGGATTTGTTTGTTCAATGGATGAGTTTGGTTAGGACTGTCAAAGCTAGGGCTCCTTGGATTGTAATTTTCTTTGCTAATCTATAGAATATCTGGCTCACCCGTAATAAAAAGGTTTTTGAAGCGGCAGAGGTGGATTTGGAAAGAGTCTTTAAAGTCACCATAGCAAGATCTCTTTTATGGTTCAAGTCTTCCCATCCTAGTTTCCCTTTTGATTTGTCTGCAGTTCTTATTTGTGCTGATAGCGCATTAGCATGGGAGGGTCCTTTATGCAAATCTGTCATGTTGTAAGGTGGGGTTCTTTGTATATTTGCTGAAAGCTGTATTGGTTTCTGGTTGTATTTGTTCTTGATCCGGCTGATGGTGTCATCTCTCTGATGAGTGCCTGCCTGTTAGTCGGATTCGTTAATAAAGGTCGTTTTACATCAAAAAAAAAACGAAAAGGCTATAAATAGGACCCCTTACCTCTCTTTAGAATCATCTCAAAATTAGAGTGCATTGTATCCTAACAATTGTACTAAATACTTTTCTTCTACTAAAAAGAGCAGGCCCTTTTCTAGTGGTGCTCCGAAGACGTAGGCAAAATTAGCCGAACTCCATCATCAATTTTTTAGTGTGTTCTTTCTTTATTATTCTGCCTTTAATTTCCACATTTGTTTATTTTGCTTAGTATTCAACATTGGCCGGCTAAGCCGCCTTATCTCTTTGTTGGCTGACAAAGCCGTCTTGTTTCATTTGTTGGTCGGCTAAGCCGCCTTTGTCGGGTATAGTTTGTGAATTAAAATACTGTGCAAGTGAGTCTTGTCTAGGAGGTTGGGTTTTAAGTGAATCATTGTTCCTCCAGTCTTTCCTGGGAATTTATCTTGGAATGATAATTCTGACTAAGGAGATAGGCTAGGCCATCTTTCCTGAGAATTATCGAATCAGTTCAATTCACTAGTTGTTTGTTGTAGAGTCAGACACTTCTTTGGTTGCTTCACCTTCAACATCACACGTTGATGAGTGGATTTTGGATTCTAGTTGCACCTACCATATGTGCCCCATTCGGGAATGGTTCTTTGACCTTGAAGAGCTCAATGGTGGGGTTATTTTCATGGGTAATGACAATCTATGTAAAATAGCCAGGATAGGTTCAATCAAGCTGAAAAATCATGATGGATCCACCAGAATTTTGAGAGATGTTCGATATGTTCCAGAGTTGAAGAAGAATCTCATTTCTTTGGGGGCCTTAGAATCAAAAGGCCTAGTTGTCACTGTCCGAGATGGAATTCTTAAAGCAACATCAGGAGCATTGGTGATGTTAAAAGGCATGAGGAAGAATAATCTGTATTACTACCAAGGTAGTATAGTAATTGGGGCAGTTGCAGCAGTAACTTCTAGAAGCAAGAAGGATGCACAGGCAACGAAGCTATGGCATATGCGTTTGGGACATGCTGGTGAAAAATCCTTGCAGATTCTTGCCAAGCAGGGATTGTTGAAAGGTACGAAGACTTGCAAATTGGAATTTTGTGAGCATTGTGTTCTGGGAAAGCAACGAAGAGTGAAGTTTGGCACTGCTATCCATGATACCAAGGGGATTTTTGACTATGTGCATTCAGATGTGTGGGGACCTGCCAAGACTCCATCTCTTAGAGGTAGACACTATTTTGTCACTTTTATTGATGATTTTACCAGAAGAGTGTGGGTATTTATAATGAAGAAGAAGGATAAAGTGCTTAAGATTTTTCTTAAATGGAAAACTCAGGTTGAGAACCAGACAGGAAGGAAGATTAAAATTCTCCAAATTGACAATGGTGGAGAATATACGAGTGATCCTTTCTTGAAGATATGCCAAGATTGTGGCATAGTTCGGCACTTCACAGTCAGAAAAATACCACAACAGAACGGGGTGTCAGAGCATATGAACAAGACATTAGTGGAGAAAGTTCGTTGTATGCTGTCTAATGCTGGGCTAGGCAGAAATTTTTGGGTTGAGGCTGTGACATATGCTCAACATCTTGTTAATCGGTTGCCACATTCTGCTTTAGGTAGCAAGACCCCTTTGGAGGTATGGTCTGGAAAACCTGCTACAGATTATGATTCTTTGCGTGTGTTTGGCTCCACTGTATATTACCATGTGAATAAATCAAAGTTAGATCCACGAGCAAAGAAGGCCCTATTTATGGGTCTTAATGCTGGAGTGAAGGGATACCGTCTTTGGTGTCTAGAGGCAAAGAAGACTATTATCAGCAGAGAAGTTACCTTTGATGAATCTGCCATGTTGACTAAGGTAAATCCAGAAGAAGCTGGTAGTACTTCACAGTAGGTGGAGTGTGTATCAAAGTAGGTGGAGTTTGAGCCTACTATGGTGATTCCAGCTAAGAGCACCAATGGTGACTCTCTATTGACAGAGGAAGAGTCAAATGAAGAAGAGGTTCGGACCCAAGAACCTACACAATAGTTCGAGTCAATTACCACTAGTAGACCAAGACGAGAAAGGAGAAAACCAGAACGTTTCATTCAAACAGTGGCCTATGCACTTCCAGTCGTTGATGATCTTCCTTTCACTTTTTCAGAAGCCATTCGGAGTTTTGAAAGTAGCAGTTGGAAAGAGGCAATGGAGGAGGAGATGGAATCTCTTCAGAAGAATAAAAGATAGAAGTTGACATAACTACCGAAGGGAAAAAAAGACAATTGGATGCAAATGGGTATTTGCTAAGAAAGAAGGATTTCCTAACAAGAGTAATATTCACTACAAGGCAAGATTGGTGGCTAAAGGCTACGCTCAAAAGGAGGGAATTGATTATAATGAGGTATTTTCTCCAGTTGTGAAGCATTCCTCCATTAGAATTCTGTTGGCCTTAGTAGCACAGTTGAATTTGGAGCTAGCTCAACATGATGTGAAGACCGCATTCTTACACGGTGACTTGAAGGAGGAAATCTATATGACTCAGTCAGATGGATACAAAGTTGCTGGTGAAGAGAATTGGATATGTAAACTAGACAAGTCGTTGTACGGTTTGAAGCAATCACCAAGACAGTGGTACAAACGATTTGACAAGTTTATGTTGGGTCAGAAGTACACAAGGAGCAAATATGATCATTGTGTGTATTTGAAAAGACTACAAGATGGGTCCTACATCTATCTACTCTTATACGTTGATGATATGCTGATACCTGCAAAGAGCCAAGTTGAAATTTACAAGTTGAAGGCTCAGTTGAGTAGAGAGTTCGAGATGAAGTATTTGGGAGAAGCTAAAAAGATTCTTGGCATAGAGATAAGCAGAGACAAAGAGGGAGGCAAGCTTTGGCTGACACAAAAAGAGTATTTGAAGAAAGTACTACAACATTTTGGCATGAATGAAGGGTCAAAACCTGTAGGTACTCCGCTTGCTCCTCATTTGAAACTTAGCAGTCAGTTATCTCCGCAGATAGATGAAGAACGAGAGTACATGGAAAAAGTCCCTTATGCCAATGTAGTCGGAAGCTTGATGTATGCAATGGTGTGTACGAGACCAGATATTTCACAAGCTGTTAGTGTTGTGAGCAGATACATGCATGATCCTGGCAGAGGTCATTGGCAAGCTGTTAAATGGATTCTTCGGTATATCAAAGATACCGTAGACGTTGGCTTAATGTTTGAGCGGGATGAATCACTTGATCAAGGAGTGGTTGGATATTGTGATTCTGACTATGCTGGAGATTTGGATAAGCGAAGATCGACGACGGGCTATTTGTTCACTTTACCAAAAGCCCCTGCTAGTTGGAAGTCTACTTTAGAGTCAACGGTGGCTTTGTCTACAACGAAGACAGAGTATATGGCTATTACAGAAGCTATGAAGGAGGCAATTTGGCTTCATGGATTGCTCAAAGACTTGGGGGTTGGTCAGAAACAACTTTTGGTATATTCTGACAGTCAGAGTGTTATTCATTTAGCGAAGAACCAAGTCTTTCATGCACGGACGAAGCACATTGATGTTCGCTATCATTTTGTGCGGGAAATTCTTGAAGAAGAAGAGATACTTCTCCAGAAGATTGACAACAGAGAATCCTGCAGATATAATGACTAAGGTGGTGACAAGGGCCACGTTTGAACATTGTTTAGACTTGGTCAATATCCTGCACATTTGAGTTGGCACTAGATGGCGCAAGTTGGAAGCACCGCAGAGGCTGTTCTTTGTTTTATTTTGAAGATAGAGATTCGGTGGGACTACAAAAAATACCAAGGTGGAGATTATTGAATAGTAGTGTGAATAGTGGTGTGGTTTTGTATCCCACATCACTTAGGAAGTGGAAGTGAGGGGTTGGAAAAGGCTATAAATAAGACCCCTCACCTCTCTTTAGAATCATCCCAAAATTAGAGTACATTGTATCCTAACAATTATACTAAATACTCTTCTTCTACTAAAAAGAGCAGGCCCTTTTCTAGTAGTTCTTCGGAGACGTAGGCAAAATTAGCTAAACTCCGTTATCAATTTTTTAGTGTGTTCTTTCTTTATTATTTTGCCTTTAATTTCCGCATTTGTTTATTTTGCTTAGTATTCAACATTGGCCGGCTAAACCGCCTTATCTCTTTGTTGGCTGGCAAAGCCGCCTTGTTTCATTTGTTGGCCGGCTAAACCGCCTTTGTCGGGTATAGTTTGTGAATTAAAATATTGTGCAAGTGAGTCCTGTCTAGGAGGTTGGGTTTTAAGTGAACCATTGTTCCTCCAGTCTTTCCTGGAGATTTATCTTGGAATGATAATTCTGACTAAAGAGATAGGCTAGGTCATCTTTCCTGAGAATTATCGAATCAGTTCAATTCACTAGTTGTTTGTTGTAGTGGGAAAATTATCCTAGTTTTCCCAACAGTTACAAGCTATGATGACCTTTTGATTACATCAAGAAGGCCTCTCTCTTCTTTTTTTTTTTTTTTGTTAAAAGGAGCACCCTTTACAGAGAGAATCTGAATAAGAATCATTTTTTTTTTTTATGAAATGAATAAGAATCATTATTGGTATTAGAACAGGAATTAAGAAAATATATGTTTATCATCTCACTACAAAATTTGTAGTCCTGACTTCCCCACGATAGAACCATCAGCTTTTTTTTTTTTTCGATAGAACCATACGTTTTATTAATGGATAAATGGCACAACACATATATATGTAACAAGACTATGGCCTTAAGCGGGCAAAACACAACAAAGAAAGGAAGGAAGAAAACGCAGAGAGGACACCCCAGACCATACCAAACGCCTTCACTACTACTTTTTTTATGCTAACTTCTTTTTTTTTTTAACGCTAAAACGCCTTCACTGCGTACTTAACACCACATGAACCCCTATATGAGGTTGAGCTAGGATGGTGCTTTAACCTTTCTCCTGTCCAAGATTGGAGAGATTCAGCGGAAATAAGTAGATCCTGCACCTGGAGATGAAAACTGGGCTGCTTAGCTAGAATCCATCAGCTTTTAATTTATTGTGTGGATTTGGTGTGGTTGGTGCTTTACGAGTTCCAAAGTAATTTTTGGAGGAGCTAAATTGGGCAGCCATCGTCTAGTCAGTGAACTTTTTCACTCGATGGCCTTTCTCCAGACCTAAACTTTATCTGAATCGAATATTCTTTGGTCCATGATCTTTTCCGCTACACGATGTATATATTATATATATACCAGGATGAAAAGAAAATTTGACAAGTACATAACCATGCATACAGGGGCTGATCCGGAGGAAAAAATTAGAGAGGGCCGAGTTGTAACATTATATAAACTATTAGGGATTCAATTATGTAATATGGAAGATATAAAAATATGTAAGGGGAAAAAGCAGAAGGGAACTCAAACCTCTGTTGATGAGAAAGTATGACTCAACACTAACCATTAAGCTACGTATTAGAATTTGAGAAATTGTTTCCATATAAAGATAAAATAGGATTTTAGGGCGGGCCTGGCCCCCTTACTCTCTCCTATATCCGGCCCTGCATACATAATCATTTAAGCCAAATGCAAAATACTCATATATCCCTGGTTACTTTGTTTGATTGAGCAATAATAAGCTCATATTGATTATAGAAGAGATACACAGGAAAAGGAATTACCATTCAGCTTTGGTTAAGTATATATATAGTGGTTACTCAACTTGCATTTTACTCATTTTCGTGTTTTTAATTTCTATTCATTCCCTTTTCTTTTAATTCGTCCAAGCTACCTAAAATGCCTGCATGTTATACATTGAGATGGACCGTACACAGAAAAGAGGATCAAAGAAGAAAAGAAGGAGATTTCCAAAAAATTGTATATCCCTAACCCTGATATTAAAAAGCGAGACAGATTTATTGCTTTTGATCAGATTCACATCTTATACATACATATACAATAGTTGTTCTTTTTCGACAAAAGCATAACTCGTTGTTATCTCGGGATTTCATTATCAGGTTTCAAAGAAATTAACAAGAAGAACTATATGTAACAATGAAAATACTAAGTCAGGTTCATTTAGAGCAAAGTCGTCCTGGATGATTATCTGGAATTTTCAACAGCTTGGAGTATTTGGTTAGGTCGAAACAGACTGATTTTCCTACACCAGGAGGTGGATTTGGGGCAGTTGCTAGAGATTGTCGTATTGAGATCGATTTCTTGGATTAAGGGTAGACAACCTACCTTTCCATATAATCTAAGTAATGCCCTAATTAATCTGTGCTGTCAGTATCAGATAGTGGCGTGGAGTTGTTTGTAAATTATACTTCATCTAAAGAGTCTGGTACTGGTTGATGTTGTAGAGTTACGTGTAGTGTCTCTGTTTTTTGGTTTTGTTTGCATAGTCATCATCCTGAGTTGGTTTACTTAGCTTGTACTCATTCTATAGAAAAACACCATGAAAATACTAAGTCAAAGCAGATTCATATTTCCAGTCATTGATTACTACGTGGATTGGTGCAAGAACAAAGACATTAATATTAGGAGGTGTATCGCATGCAGTGTGCAAACTGACTTGTCACTTATGCTTTGCAATTGCTCTGGGGTGTGTGATCCTTGTTGTTTTAGTCTTCAAGATTTTAAAGGGGGTGTATTTAAATTTAAGTTAAGGTTTTGTTTCTTTGTAACCCAAAAAAAAAGAATTTAGAACAGCTAGCTAGCTAATCCAATCTCCTCCAAAAATTTAAAAAAAACAGAAAAAAAAACTAATATTTCTGCATCAAAATATCCACTACCTATAAATCCTTAGAATTTATGCATACTTTGAACTCTAAATATGGTGATAATCAGGTACTTGGTGTCGGACAAGTTGGACAAGTTGCAGGAGGAAAAGTTTAGGGGACACCATAATGGAGAGCTTTTCAATGCAATCTATTTTTCAGAGAATATGCACTTTATTTTTATTTTTGTATGGTACATCACAATGCACTTTATTATAATTACTATTATTATTATTTGGTACATGGCACTTTATTAACTTGTACGGGATCGAGATCTAACAAGTAAGGAAACTATTGTCTTTATTAAAAAGATATGAAACTGTTGTCTTTTTTATTTATTAAAAAAACAGTGTGATAAAGTGGTAATCACTCTCTCTTTTTCTTTATAAACTATTTACTCTTATCTTTATCATACTAAAAAATCAATTAATTACAAATGGGAGCCAATGACTGGTTAGGATGCCGAATTATTGTTGCATAAAGCAGGCTTTTGAGTTTTGTCCTAATTTGCAACTAGTTGGAGTTGGCCTACTTTTTTTCCTTCCCTATAAAAATCACAAAGTGGCTTTGGCGAGGCAACCGGAGCTTTTGCCCACCGCCAACCCACCATGATAGTCACCTTTTATATACATATATATACAGTATTTTAATTAAGTAGCTCTTTAATACCTGCATGCACTTTGTAACCCAGAAAAGAAATACCTGCCCTTTCTCGTGAACCACATCAATCTTTTTTCTTAATTAGGATACTCACGACAATATTTAAATGACTGAATTCCAAGAATATTTAGACTATTTCATAATATTGACACTATTTAAACAAAGTGTTACTTTGACTATAACAAAATAAAAGCGAGGGAAAACAAATATACATGAGGTTACTGATGGTTTATTAATTGTCTTTATTTGGGTTTCGATGTGTTTTTTTCTTTGAGGGGATGCTAGTCGCTTGGACATTCCCTCACTTCTACATGTCATGTACTTGTTATCTTGTTAAATGAAAATTGCTTAATTACAAGTTAGAGATCCACTAACAATTAAAATATAATTAATATTTATCCTTTTTTTCTTAAGAATTTCAAAAGACAACAATTCTAGTATGCCTAGAATTATTCATCAAAAAAAATATGCCTAGAATTAGAAAAAAAATACAACGAAAAAAAGAAAAAACTTCAAATATTTATTTGCACAAGGCTTGCTAATTTTATCAACACGACTTATATACTTTGAAAAAGACATTACTTTTTTTTCCTTTCTGGTGACACAAATCTCGCCCCACCCGCCCCAGTTCAAACCACGACCCTTTGAATGAAACCAAAAGTTGAATACCACAGCACTATGCAACCGTATTTGTGTTTTATTATTTTAGTCGGTTGAAAATTATTTATTACTGTGGTTGAAATTCTTGAAGAAAAAAAATGATAAATCCTATCCGTACTTAATCCCTACACTTCTCTTTCACTCTAGCTAACATTCTTCTTTTTTTTTTTACATAGACAAATTATAAGAACAATGGTTTTGGTTTTTTTTTTTTTCTCTCCATCCCATGCGCCTTTGCCAAAAACAATAAACCTAGGAAAATAAAAAAGTTGAAAACCCTTAACAGCCAAAATCTTTCCCAAGACGATTCCTCTTTCTCATATTATAACATAGTCCTCGTAAACAAAACACAAAATCAAAAACACCATCACCACCTCCCCCCAACAGACACACCATTGTTGATTCTGAAACGAAATCCTAATCAAGTCTTGAATGATCTTTAGCAAGAAGAACTTAAAACAAACTTGTGTTGGTCCCAATAAAAAAGGATTGGGGTCCCTATTTAAGCATCAACTAGGGTTTAAACTTTGGGATATGAATGGCGAGTCGATCTAAATTTGGGAGAGATTGGTATATTGTGTTGACAGGGTTTCCTAGTTTTTTTTTAAAAAAAAAAATAAAGAACTTGAAACCATATGGAGAATTTGTGAAATCCTAGATTTACAAAAGGGTTTTTCTAAAGAACGTGTTTGAGGATAAGGAGAAGTTATTGTGCGCGCACTCATCAAGGCTATGGAGAAAAGATTTGTTTGATGCCCACCCCCTCTCCTGATTCTATATTTCCAGAGGTTATCTTTGCCAAATCTGGAAACTTTCTACTCTACTAACTCTTTATTCTAATTAATAAAACTTGATAATTTCACCAAAAAAATAAAACTTGATAATTTATCTAAAAAAAACGTGAATATCGTTTGTAATTGTATGTGTATATATAGGCTACTGGAAGTCAAAATATATTAATTTAGCCCTACTGTAAGTTACTATAGAAATATTGTAAGTTAAATGTATGGTAATGTGATATTACGGGTATATTTTTGCTTAGAGGTATTTAACTACATATTGGAGCATACTAGTGATGCATTTCCTTTTATATATGATATCGAATACGAACACAATCTGAGTTAAGATCGAACTGAATCCAGCCATTTCACCTATCACAGAGAGGGAAGAAGAGAAAGAAAAAAAGGAGAAGAAAAGGGTAATGCACCCATTTCATTAACACTCCACTTTAACAATAATAGCACAACTTTAGAGGTCACTCACCCAATTCTTTATATAGATCTGTCTCCAGAAATGACAATTTTCTTATTTAATAAATGGGCAAGAGTTGTCTTTTAGCCATGCATTTCACATGGCATCTGAGTGCATGCATGTCAAATTTTTCTACGTGCATTAGCACGTCACCACTTTTCCTCCACCTCCACATCTCTATATAAACGAGGGTTTTCCAGTGCTTTGAACCACAAGCACTTGAAAGCATAGCCTCTCCATAACTGTTAGCTAGTGATGGCCACTACTAGGTCTCCTGTCCTAGGACTGCTAGTTCTAGTTTGCTGCTTGGCTCTATTGACTGAGCCAGCAACTGCAGGGTTTAACCCATCTGAATTCCCCAATGGTTTCTACTTTGGGTCAGCCACTTCAGCTTTCCAGGTATATAACCACAGATCTCTGTTAATATACGTACTATATATATATGTGTGTGTGTGTGTGTGTGTGGAGAAATATTGAATGCTAAGGTTAACTGTTTCTGGTTGATGGTAGATTTTATTTATTAACTGTGATAATATAATGAACAAAATCGAAACATGACCTAATCAATATTAACTGAACTATTGGAATAAATAATCATACAATAACTTGATCAATATATATATTCGACGAGCAGACCGAAGGTGCAGCAAACAAAAGCGGGAGGGGTCCAAGCGTATGGGATACCTTTGTGCATGAATCTCCAGGTTCGTATATATATGTTTTTTTCTTTCTTTTTATACTAACAAATATATATATGTACTGCATGCTGCATGCTAGCTTTTTTCATTTCTTTTCTTGTTTCCTTTTTTTTCCAACATATATATTTTCTCAAGACATTTTACACACTACCAACTCTCGTCACATAAAATATCAAAGACATCATAATATGCATTAAAATATATAATTAATTGGGCTGTTCATACATTAATAAGTTTAAAAACAAATGCAGAAAGGATACTTGATGGCGAAAATGCAGATGTGGCAGTTGATCTCTACAATCGGTATAAGGTATGTAGCAACTTGATCATCATCGTGCATTAATTTCTCAGGACTCCAGTACGGTGTTAGCATATATATGCAATATATATATATATATATATATATATATATATATATATATATATATATATATATAATTTGTTATTCCAGATCAATTACTCATGATTGTACGACTGACTACAGGAAGATTTGAAAAGAATGAAAGATACGGGACTGAATGCTGTGAGATTTTCCATCTCTTGGTCTAGACTAATTCCTCGTAAGTCTAATTCTTGAGAAGCAATTTAATTTCAATGAGTAAATTCTTCTCCAAAAACGAAAGAAAGAAAATAATACTGACTTCGCCAGAAATATTGATAGATCCGGTAATATATCATTGGTAATTAATATCAATTTTTTTTCTGCATTCTAAAAATTTCAGATGGGCAGATTCGTGCTGGAATCAACGAGGAAGGAGTCCGATTTTACAATAGCCTGATCAACGAGGCCTTGAAACTTGGTCTTTATAATTCGTTCCTAATATATATATATATATATATATATATATATATATATATATATATATATATATGATTGGAATTTTTTTGCTGATGTTGTTTTGGTGTACTTTTGAGTTCTCAACTTTCAATTTTAGTTATGTTTGCTCAAAATTTTAATTAGTTAAAGTTCGTTCAATCCTAAACACCTCACATATAATTTGTGTATAATTTTTTGCAGGTCTAGAGCCCTTTGCTACTATCTTCCATTGGGATACTCCTCAGGCATTAGAAGACAAATATGGTGGCTTTCTAAGTCCTAACATTGTGTAAGTGGCTTTACCAATTGGCTAGTTTTATTGCTTTTGCATATAATTAGATATGGGATCCTTATGTTCTATTTAATTAATTTTCTTGTTAACCGTATAGGGCTGATTATCGAGACTATGCAAACTTTCTCTTTAAGACATTTGGTGATCGAGTGAGGCATTGGATTACTTTAAATGAGCCATGGGCCTATTCAGCTTGGGGTTTCGACACTGGTGAGTTTGCACCAGGCCGATGTTCCTCATGGATGAGGAGAGCATGCAAAGCTGGAAATTCAGCTACTGAGCCTTATATAGTTGCCCACCATCTGCTTTTGTCTCATGCAACTGCAGTGAAACTATATAGAGACAATTATGAAGTAAGTTTCAACGAAAATATCCTTGTTTGATGTAGAAAGACTTAATTTACACAAAAGATGTGGAGGACATGGACCCAAAAGAAAACAAAAGAATCTTGTTTATAATTGTCTAATATTTCACTCATCAAGCCCATGAAACTAACAAAACGTGCTAGCAGTTTCTTTTTCTATAACTTAGCATATACCTTATTTACTATGCAGCCAACTCAAAAGGGTAAGATCGGATTCACACTGGATAGCTATTGGTTTGAACCTTTCTCCAACAGCACAAAAGATATTGATGCAACTAAAAGAAGTATCGATTTCCATTACGGTTGGTAAGTACTTTTAATTGTAAATAATAGGGCTAGTAAACAATTATTGTTTCATATAGAAAAAAAAATATTGGATTCATATTGATATTGAAGTTATAGTCAAGTGATCTTTATTCATGAATAATAAAGATGCTTTACATATATATATTTTGGAAGGTTTATGGACCCTGTTACTTTTGGCGATTACCCAAGAACCATGAGGGACAATGTCGGAGACAGATTGCCCAAGTTTACCATTGAACAATCCAATATGGTGAGAGGGTCACTGGATTTCCTTGGAGTGAATTATTATAGTTCCAGATTTGCAGCTAATGTTGACTATGTTGATCCACTACGTCTCTCATACACAAATGATGCACACCGTGAGCTGAGATGTAAGTTCAATAATTATCTACATTAATATGAGTTTCTAGAAATTTAGAAACATTCAAAATTAATAATTGTGGGAACGACTTATAGCTAGATATTTTTTCATCCTTTCAGTTGAAGATTCGAACGGGAACTCCATCGGCCCTGAGGTATGTCTAATATGAAATTTATCAATGAAAAATTAAAACATATATTTGTTATCATCAAAAAAAAACATATATCTGTTATCATAAAAAATATATATATATATTTGTTGGGAGTAAGCATTAGAATATTGTGAAAACCATTTTTTTTTTTATGCAAATATTGTGAAAACCATTTGGTTCTTATCAAGTGTAATACAAGTAACTTATGTTGGTTGCATGTAATTTCTGTAGGCTGGCTTAACTTGGTTAAGAGTTGCTCCTTATGGTATCCGATATTTACTGAACTACACTAAGGACACTTACAGAAATCCAGAAATTTTCATTACTGAGACTGGTATGTCAAAATGTTGCATATTTACACTATATATTACTAGCAGTACTAAGTAATTATTAATCTACATTATTGAATCCTTATGTTTTAAACTCCACATTGGTGTAGGTGTCGCTCATGATAATGACACCGCATCATATGATGAAATAATCCATGACCAAATAAGGATTGACTATTATGACAGTCATCTCGGAAACATTTCAGTTGCCATGAGGTGAGCTTCCGGCCGGCAATACATTTATATAAGACTGAAGCAAACCTAATCATTATGTCTTCAGTGATATATGAACTAAGGACATATTAATTAGGTTTTCCTCAGTCTTTGAATCAGTGAATCTCCATTGTGACAAAAAAAAAAAAAAAAAGAATCAGTGAATCTCCATGAGGTGTGGTCTTATATATATTTATACTTGCAGGGAATATGGTGTCAATATCAAAGGTTTCTTCGCCTGGACATTTATGGATAATTTTGAATGGTCAAGTGGTTATACCAAGAGGTTTGGCATGACATACATTGATTACAACAGAAACCTGACAAGAATTCCTAAGGATTCATCCAAGTGGTTCAGCAATAAACTACTGCCCAAAAGAGAAACTCAAACTCAGACTGAAACTCAGACTGAATACAAGTGGTCCAGGCCATTAGGTTTCCAGAGTTATTCTTCAATGTAAGAGTGATGAGTGATGACTATGCAATTGTCTTAGGGTACCTTGCTTAATCAAGATGAGCATATGTATCTGCATCTTCTAAATAATTCCCAAGGTACTGTTGATGTAATGTTTTCCTTTGAGGTTATGCTTTCATGAGTGCGATTATAATAAAATCAGGGGTACTTACTGCCCTAATGATCACCCTTAGCATTTTCTTACTATATATATTGCATCCCATGCCAAGATGCTAATAGAAGTAGCTTTGACTTTTTAAAAATAACTATTTTACAAATGTAGTTCACATAAAAAATAAAAAAAAACATGGATCGAGTATAAAATTTTTATGCTAACACATGAAGTAAAACATGGAGTAAATTATATGCACAGAAGTCTTTGTTTGATTGACTCTATATATGGAAAATCTATGATCACAAGTAGTAAAGAGAACCACGGAGATGTAGGAAAGAAAAATTGCATCCGTAAAGCAAAATTTGTCATCAAGCTTACGTAACGAAGGCCGGAGTATTTATGTTTTGAACCCTTTTCTTTTGAGATATTTCTTATTTCACATAATTCCGAGACATGAACTAACATACATAGTCAGACTTCTAATTAACCAGACTTGGGTCAGTTGGTGCCATTGACACTCTTGTGTCACACAAGAGGTGCGGGTGAGGTCTCGAGTGTCTCCTTCCTCACCTAATATCAGAAAAAAGTAGATTTCTAATTAACTTATTGTGACTATCCTAGAAGCACCAACTCTTCTGTAACTTATCTTTTTTTTATAACTCTTTGTACTCCCCTTTTTTTTGTTTGTACTTCCCTATAAGCATTGATAAAATCAGTACTGTTCCACCAAAAAAAAGTTCATCGTTAGCATAAAAAAGAAACTCCACATCAATCACATCAAACCCTCGCGAAGTATCAGTAAATGTTTCTTTTTGCAGCCTTGAAGCCGAGCAAACTGTCCAAGCTGGCAACCTCATTGGATGGGGGGATTACTCAAATGATTCTGAAGGTGCACATTCTGTCGCTCTTGTCTTAGTCGAAAAAGAAGGTTTCGACTGGAGCAAGTTGGTCGTGTGCTGACATGTGACAAATACCTCTCTCAGTGCTATCTGATCCATTCTCATGTTTAGCTTTCTTTCATGGAATTTGAAGGGTGCAAATTCTGCATCCAAATACTCCCAGGTGAAATCTCTAGCTTCGTAAACACTCCGCTAAAATATATATGTTCAGCGGGTTCCACTGCACTTCAAGACTTTATGTCTGCCGTCCATCTTTGTTAATTGAATCTGACAAGTTGCCACTTTACATGGGCTAATAGCAAAGCTGCAAGCAGAATAGATAAGGCAATGGTTGAACCAGACTGGAGCATCCTCTTTCCCATGATCAGTCTCAAATCTGGTTTCTGAAATAAACTCTAATCATTGGCCCCTCATCTCGGCCTAAGACAGCATTTACTGAGGCTTCAAGCCTTTCTAGAGAACTATCAGCGTGGCGAGCCCATCATGACTTTGATAAAGTGATGCAGGAGATGTGGTTTAGGATTGAGAGTCAGATTCCTAGAAAATTCATTCTCTTGAAGAAATTTTGAGCTTATTACGAAAGGAGCTTGCCAAATGGAACATGCCTATTTTTTATTTTTGGAGAGATAGACAAAGCAGCTATTTAGAGCATGAGAAGACATGAAGATTGGGTGAAAAAAACATTGACCTCGTTAATTACTGCCCATCAAATGTTCTATTTTCCCTAAAACTCAATAGATGGAATTTTTGCCAACCTCGTTCCTGGGAAAGGAAAAGTGGGTTTGAAAAAATAATCCGACCTGCCGGATTCGAACCAGCGACCTAAGGATTGCTGCTCAAACTACAGTCCTCCGCTCTACCAACTGAGCTAAGGTCGGATTCTTGTTATGCTACCATTTCACGCTTCCTCGATCGCAACATAGATGCAATAACGAAATCAAATCTGTCAAAATTCTCCACTATAATTCGGAAAAAAAAAAAGTAATCCGACCTGCCGGATTCATCCCCAGTACTTCCAAGACCACCGGAGTTCTGAATTCCTTGTACTGAGATAGATTCTGAGTCCCTACTCTTCCAATTCTTGCTATATCTTGTCCTAGGTCTCTTTAAATTAACAATCACTAGAGATTTTTTTTAAAGACATGATTCTCCCCAATCAGCTCCTGGAATAACATTAAAGAAAAAAGACAGAGACCAAAAAAAAATCTTACTATTAGAGGAGAATGACTTAGTCCTAGTAATAAAGACAAAGACAAAAAAAAATCTTACTTTTAAAGGAGTGGCTTAGTCCTAGTAAAAAAGATCCTGAAAAAGCACATAAAGAAAAAGCATATAAGATAAAAACAGGAAAACATAGGTATATAAAGAAAGTCTTGCCTCAAAACAAAAAAAGGTTAGATGAAATAATTTCGGTACAAAAACAATGTAGATGAGATTTTGTGAAAATTGATGATAATGACTTTACCTGAAAACAAAAATTTTACAATCTTAAATAAGTTTTGATTTTCTTTACCATGACCAGCTGGTCTGCTACATAATTCTCGCATCAAATAATGCAAGAAAAATAATACTAACAATACGTCGTGCAACGTGCATCCAAAAACTTAAAAGATACTAATTAACTAGTGCACATAAAAGGAAAATCAGGTGCTGGTTGCTAATTTTTACAAAGTTTTCCCTCTTATTAGCCTCAAAGTACACATCTATCACTGCTCTCTAATACGAATTTGAAGGAAACAAATGGTAGTCATCTCAAATAAGTTTTGCACATAAGTCCGTTTTACAGGTAGAGTTATGTCTGAAAATTGTAAGTTCCCAACCCCCTAAATACATAAATGGAATCCTTTTCTACTCAGTAAAGGGAGGGGGATGAAACAAATAATTGGCAGTGACATGAAAAGGCCACTTTCCATTTGTAACATGCAATCTTCAGCAACACCGACGCAGCCAGTTTTGCAATTGCAGAAAACAGAGCCGCACGTCACCGGCCAACAAGTAGTCCGTAACCTTGTGGATCCAGCAGCACAAAGGTGCTTGCTTCCATGATTGGAATTTTCAAAAACAGCACTAGGCCCTCTGAAAAGGCTTGGAAATCACCTTCCCTCCAGAAGAAGAAAACAAAAGATACATTTGGAAAAGACTACTATATCCTGCTAGAACCACACCTACAAACTCCTGTAATCTATAACAGTCACTTCATCTTCTGGTGCATCTAGGTCTTGATAACTGCAGAAAAATTCAATAGTAAAAAAAGATCACGATTGAGACAATAAACAAACTACTAAAGGCACTGTAACTTGTCACAGTAAACCAACATACTATAGACTCCTTATCAAAGTTACTAGTGATTGACAGGGCACAACCAACTATTGCAAATGCAACAATGTATTTCTTCACAATTTCCTATTACTTTATGTTGTACAAAACATCAACCTCCACTACACAGATTTTTGCTAAGATAGTTTCCATATAAGCCCAAAGCAGTTCCATCACAATCATTAAATTAGAGTACGCAGGTCCAACTCCATATTAATTCATGTCATACAATTTCACAGCAACAAATACCTAACTATTCCAAATCTTTTAGCAGCCTCACTGATAAATGTAACTCATTAGCTTTAGCCCTGATCCACAATTAATGTATACTCAGAACCGTTGCTCACTGAGGTATCTTTCATGCTCAGTTATTGTGAATTTAACGAAAAACCGGTAAGTGCCCCATGCCAAGATTACACGCACGTGAATAAACAAACCAAAGATGAGCTTGTCCAAAAGAGTGCCAACAGAAACTTGCCTGCGTATACGTCTAGGATCCTGTCGAAAGGCTGAAGACAGAAGAATGGGAGCTGGTCCGCTTAACTGGGGCCCAGGCCTCCCACTTCTGCCACCACCTTCAAACGGGGGAGGACCACCCTGATCTCTGAACATGCGCATTGCAACTTCAGGAGGAGCAGGAACAAAAGGCCCAAGCGGACTGCATGGACAATTTGTTTCCATCAGAACAAGCTCTCAGGAGAAAAAGATGTATAATGGCCCTAATCTTAAAGACTATCAAATTATTGAAAGGAAAACTTCAACCTACCCAGCACCAGGAACAGGCATCAAAACTGGTGGAGGAGGTATATCAGAAGGGAAGGGAGGTGGTACACGGATTCCTTGACCAAACCCATCAAACATGGGCTCGTCATGATTTCCTCCATCAGGACCATCATTGTTGGACTGGAAGTCAGCTGACTGTGGATTTTCAGACCTATCAAATCTCTCATTGCCATTTGATCTATTATCACGATCCCTGCGGTTTCCACGGTCATCCTTCAACCTATCAGGACCTACCTTTCGTCTTTGTATTTTGTCCTTCTGCCAACAAATTTTAGTAAATAGAAAGAAATGTTAACAGAGCAAAATCACAGTCAACTTGGCATTAGTGGCATTGAAAGTAACAAGAAAATCAAATTGAAGCATAAACGGAACTGAAACAAAATCTTTAGTTGGCAGCATCGACAATCATTAGCTAGAAACTCAACGAATTGGGAAAAGACAAAATGTTATTGCATGCATAGTGCACAAGGATTAGAAAATTAGCAAGACCAGACTCGAATCATATTCCATATTTTTGTATGTGTTCCCAAATTTTAGAGATGGCACACAATGTTTATATATATTTCAGAAGCATTTATCAACAAACTTCAGGGAAACTTTAAAAAATGCTCAATAATTTTTTGGCAATATCGACAAGCATTAGCTAGAAACAACAATAGGGGAAAAAAATATGCTTCTTCGCATTGTGCACAAGGATTAGCAAATTAGCAATGCCACACTCGAATCATACTCCATAGTTAGTATGCCTTCATAAGTTTTTGAGATGGCACACAATGTTTGTATATATTGAATTTCAGGAGCATAATACACAAACTTCAGGGAAATTTTTCAAAATGCTCAACAGGCAAGGTAGTTGAGTAACTGGTGGCAAAACTCCCAACTTTACACACCAACCTCCTGCATGATATGTAGAGCAATGGTACCACTCATTACACAATCACTTCCATCCTGAGAAGTATAAAACTTCTCATCTTTTACAAATCCTGCTCTTGATTTCAGAACATACATGGGGGTGCGTGGGAAAAGAATTATCATAGTTTATTGAGAATGTCTAAAATAGAATAGAATAATATATACATGTCAAATGGTACAATGTGTATCCATTGACACCTCATTTCTGTCATTAAGATATGACCAAGGGCACAATGTGTCAATTCTAAAAGTTATATCCAAAGCCTTCATAAACTAAGTTTTCAAAATCTAGCTGTCCTTGTCTGTCTATAGTGAGTTTCCCATCCTCAGTTTGTTCTGGAATACTTCCCAGTTATTAGGTAGTAGTGAATAATTGACAACATATTAGTCAAAAAGAAAAAATATAAGACTGCCTTGGAAAATCAGTTATCAGACAACATCCGAACAGAACCTGCCAGTCCACTGATGCTAAGTAGTTTAACTTTAGGTTGCAATCATTAAATATTCCTCAAGAAAGTGCTCCTCATTTTACCCCCTCCCCATCCACATCCCCATCCCCCACCCACCACTATTGCTCTGTCTCCTCCCACCTCCCCCTCCCTGTCTCTCACACACTATTTTTTACTCTCATAGAGAAAGATAGGCACACACATATACACACAAACAGAAAGGTACTTATAAGAAAAACAGATATATCTTAATCAGCAATAGATTGAGGAAGGATACCTGGATTGGCTGCTGCATAACAGGTGTACCACCAGGAGCATCTGTATCACTGCACATGAGGATGAAGAGTTCAGCTGGTGACCTAAACAACCCATAGAAAATATAAAAAGAAACAGTAATGATGCTGCTTACTTCATATAGTTCTGAAAATAAAGCTCCTCACGTAATTTCGAAGTGAGCTCCATGACAAGTTCTGGGTGCTTCAGTTTAAGATGCTTATGCACAAACTCAGCAGCATGAAAGAGCTTTGTGCAACCTTTGGCTCCACAACCATACTTCCAGCCATATTTTTCATCCCTTATCTTCCGTACATAAGGGTCCAGAGATTCAACTGCAGAAGTATCAATCTTCTCCTTAGCAGTCATAATTTCCAGAGGATCTTGACTCCTCAACCGTTCTTGCCATCGTGAATCAAGCTTCTTTTCCCAGTCAGATCCACCATTAGTGGCATCAGAACTCTTTCCTTCAGGCCTCACATGTCTGAGACCCTTAGCTTCACTAGTTTCAGTCATACCATAATAATCCAAACCATGGACTCGCCAGAGGTAAGTGATAAGTGTATCCAACAGTTCCACCCCTTCCAGGCCTTTAACCGAATTTAAGCCACGTATGACTATGACAGGACCAGTGCTGCTATGGGATTTGTCTCTACTCATTTTGTCATTGTCAGATCCAGATAAAATATTTTCCTCAATCCCTTTTTCAGAGTCAAGCTTGCGTACAAGAGCCTGAGCTTGCTCAACATCAGCTTGGATTCTTCTAGGTTCTGAACTGATAGGATGAGCCTTAGGAGCAGCAGAAAGAAGATCAGATTCTTTAGCAGGTGGCCTCCCATGGCGTCTTCTTTTGCCACCAGCATCTACTTCATCATCAGTATTTGGTTCGCTTGCCTGGCCTGATTTATTCGAAGCAAGGGCATTGAGGCCAGGACCCCTGGCATCATACAGAGAAAAGTACTTTGGTTATTCAGGGAAAAAACCACATCAAGCTTTGAATACACATGAAGGCACAAAAATGCCAATCTTACAAGTCCAAAGTTCCACTCTGCAAATCAAGCAAAAAATCTTTCGCGACCTTCTTTGCAAGTTCATTCCTCCTGCAAAACCAACAATATTACAACATAACTCGGAAATATAAGCAACTGATACTGGAGCAAACAATAAGTATAACATCAACCAAAGAAAACAAAATCATGATAACTGCAAAGTCCACGGTAAAGAAAGCACTACCTCTCAATAACAGGAATCAAATTGGTTGGATGATATTTGTCTTTTAACCTAAAATACAAGAAGTTCAGTTAAAAAAAAATGAAATGCACAAAATCTAAGATATTCAACAAGTGAATAGACATACCATTCCTCATCTTTATGAGCCTCAAAAAATACGCGCTTCTGAGTGGAAATGTACTCAGACCTGTATTCTTGGTATCTGCATTATCAGAGACGACAACAAGTTTTACATTTTCCAAGTCACACGTTCAACCATATCATTCAATGCTACAGCAGAAAAACCATTCCCGCAGTACCTGCGCTCAGCTTCTGCTGGTAGTATATCATCTTCAAGCTCCTGAATGAATTGCTTATATGACATCAAACCTTCTCTGGAAAAAATTTACTAACAATGTCATACTGATACATATTTACTTTTTCAATAACAAAAAAACAAATTACAAAACAAGTAAAGGGTACCCATTATAAATACACTATGATCTAATTTCTGCTCAACTCATTAAGGTGCTTTTGGAATAAGGACGGTACAAAATAATTATGAACAATGAATCCTGAACCCATTACAAGTAACAAATCCAGACTAAACCCATAAGGAGAGCAAGACGCTATACACATGACGTCAGTGCTAAATGCTAACGGCTATGAACAAGATGAGAAAAATAACCTGTGAGTAGCCACCGAGTTAGAAGCATCACCATATCCACCACGTCCACTATCCCAGTCTGCAACAGTAGTAGAACCCCATAAGACCCAGGTTCAAGAGATTCTTTTAGGATAAAATATTAAAGTTTATTAAAAGCCGAAAAAAGAAATAGAAGAAAGAAGAGAAAAGTTTATTAAAAGTAGAAAACAAATAGTAGAAAGAAGAGTAAAGTTCCTCCAAACATAAACAACACAGTACAAACGAATCCCCACTGAAATCTAGCTAGTGAAGTCTATCTGCCTGCCTTTGCAACCTTGCTCTATGCCGAGATAAGAAAACTTTTGAACATCTCAGAGGCCTTGAAGTAGAGCAGTCCCAAAACATTTGGTCCAACCCAACAAGGATGCAAAACAGGCACAGCGATAGCATGTACCACAAAATGCAATCCCCACTGAACTTAAAGCTGTGATGTTTGACTGATTGCTTCTGCAAATTTGCCCATTGACAAACTAAAACAATTCTGGGACATCTCAGAGCCCTTGAAGGAAAGTAGTGTCCCTAAACATTTGACTATTCCTCCATCCACAAACTCAAAAACAATCACAAATCACATAATCTCAAGATCCTGCTATCCTTCCCCTATAAGACCTCAGCAACATACACATCCTTCATACCTCATGCATAAGTTCCGTTCAAGAAAGTAACACAAAAAGGAAAAACTCCCTCGCGACACAAAACAAAAGCAAGAGGGAAAATAAAAAGTGCACGATGCTCTTTGGACAGCACTGGACAGAAATAGTTCCACCTAGGAAGAATTTACTGTTTTTTTCTCTCAAGAGCAAGTCCATTTGCAATATTTTAGCATAAGCATGGGCTACAGAGAACCATGACTCTAACATGGATCAAAGAGGTTTTTGTTCAAAAGAGATAGTATAGCTGTAAGATGATAAAATTAAATTCACCGAGACATATATATCATATGATCATATTTAAAAATTCACAAAATTAAAAGTTGAGTATGACCAGAAGCACTTTGATATCCACCGCCGCGACCCATGTACCGGCCATGAGGTCTTTCATCAGCATAGCCAGGCCTTCCTCCCGCATCACGGTCATATCCACCACCGTAATCGTACCCAAACCTACGCCAAGGACCACATTTCCAACAATGTAAGTGAAAATTCTAGTTGAAAAGATTGCTAACGCTCCAAAAGCAGTTAAATAAGAAGAGTCGGTCCATATAAATCACGATGCTGGAGATACAGGGAACAAAGGAGAGGGAGAGGAGTAGCCAGCCTACCAATGAGAAGTATACAAAAACAAAATGGCAGCAACATTAGAAAGAAAATAACAAAATTTATCCGACAAACAAAAGTTCAAAACTCATAACTACCGAAACAATAAGAGTCGTCATCATTACTAGAGACTAATACATACAAATTTGTCCACATGAAGCTAAATTCCTATGTAATTGAAATCTTAACTAACAATCTTAACCTACAAATTAGTAACGGAATTCTGCTAAATCACGTGAGAAACAGTATCACAGAAAAGCACTACTAGAGAAACCCTAGAAGCAAACCACCGAGATGGGGGCATTAAGTGAGGTCACCTTCTATCTCCAGGACCAAATCCACCTCTAGGACTTCCTCTCCGCCCTTCGTACCCTCCATCATCCCTCCTCGACCTCTTATAGGGCGGCGACCTCCTGGGAGGCGGGGAATGCCTGCGGTCCCGATACGCCAAGGGCGGAGGGCTCATACTGCTGCGCCTCTTGTAATCTCTGTCCCTATCCCTAGGAGGGGGAGGCGGGGAGCGGTTCCTATCGTAATAATCACCGCCACCGCGTCGATTGGGAGGCCTGTCGAAGTCGGGCCCGCCTCTGTCGTCGCGCCTCTCTCTGGAGTCGCGGTCGCGGCGGCGGGGTGCGTTCTGCTGGGGGGGAGGGGGAGGAGGGGGCGCCGCGGGAGGGGAGGACTGGGGGTCGTCGTCGGCGCCGGAGGAACTCTTCTTGCGCTGTTGCTGCTGCTGCTGCTCGTCGCTGCCACCGTGGTTATCGAGAGAATCGACGGGCATGTTGATGACTTCAGCCATGATGGACCGGGCGGGGTTTTTTTTTCCGTTCAGATTTAGGTTTGGGGGATTGGGAGATTTGGTTCTGTTGTGGAAGAAGGAAAACCCTAGAAAAATAAATTAAAAGACAAAGGGGAAATATTACTGGTAATGGTAAGTATTATTAAAAGCCATCCATCGTATGCGGTATGTCTTTGCGTCCCGAACCCAAAAAAAAAAAAAAAAAATGTCATGTCTTTCTTTTGTGTTAGTGTGTGTTGGCCTTTTCCTTGTGTGTTCTATTATTTCTAGGAAGGGAAAGACAAATTGTATGCACCTAATGGCTGGCTAATGAAATTACACTTATCTTCGTTACATGGTCTCTTTCTATTAACAACAAAATCCAATTAGCCCCATGTATCTATGAGAAATTATGGACAGGCTCACTATTTGTCCAATTTTAGAAGGATTATCTAATCATATTCTTTTTACTATCTCAATAAAATTATCCCCATGAAAATTAGAACGGATGTACAGGCTACAGAGACTAAGACTTATATTATAACACATCATGATTTTTTTTTTAAAGCAAAATGAATACAATAAGTAGTAGCACAAATATTGTTGAAGAGTTTTTATAATATAAGGATTATTTTTATAAATTTTTTATTAGCAACTTTGCTATTAGAGGTGACAGACACGAATTCAAATTAATTTGATGAATAACAATTTTTAGTATTGGCGTCTTTTAGGAGAAAAAATATAAGCTTAAATTTAAAATTTTAAAAATATAACTCTCTAGTTAAAAGTGCCTTTTACAAGTAACATTGATTTTATTTTCTTCTTTATACTTGTAGTATAATGAAAAAAAAAAAGGGTCCTAAGTTCCATTCGGTGATTTAAGTAAATACTCAAGATGCTCACTTTTAGTTCAAGATGAAAATCATTTTCTCAGTATTTTGAAAAAGTTAATGAAGTTAAGTAAATAAGATTATCATGAATCTGTTTCTCAGAAAGATTATCATGAATCTACTTTTTAAAATTAGTTAAACACAAGAGTTTTACAAAGATTTTGTATGAAGCCTTGCATTCCTAATATTTTCTATTACGTGAAAAAAGGTACCTAAAAGCTGATAAACACCAATAGCACATGAAATAAATTGTTTTGATGGTTAACCAACTCAACAAATGCTCATGTGAAGAGTAGACTGGTATACCAATAAATCCATAGGATATGTATGAAATCTATTTTAGATTTGTGAGGCTGGGTTTCAAATGAAGGACAATAAATTTTTTTTGCTCACTTGGTTCGGATACAGAGGGTCTGTTGTTGTTCGTTAATATGGCTTACAAGGAATGCCACTATCTTCAATGGGATTCACCCTCATCCCAAGCATTCCACGACTTAGCAAACCGCATGGCCAGTGACCGTTTTGGTTCTTTGCCTGTTGCTCACTTGGTCAACATTCCTAGCCCTCACCCAACAACCTCGCCATGCTTTGCTTGCGAAAAGCCTTTGCGGAATGTCATCAAGTTGAATTGTGATGCATCCTTCTCGGAGAATGACGGATTGGCTGGTATAGGGATTGTCTGTTCAGACTTTTATCGCATTGTTATGGATGGAACTTTCTCTTTGATCAGTTGTTCTTCGCCATTGATTACTGAGGCCATGGCACTCCGTGAGTCTGTTTTAGTTGCTTTGTCAAGAGACTTTTATAAAGGTGTCATCGAGACAAATTCAAGCATAGTATCTAAATTCATACACCTTGGGAGATTCGATTTGTGATCGATACCACTCAGAATAGATTGGTAGAGAATCATATCAGTAAGGAAAATCCCTCTCGCACCAAATCACAATACTGATTAGGTGATTAAGGCTGCGCTAAAGAGAACTTACCTTTCGTTTCTTGACCTGCATGATAGTTTTATATTTTTTCGAACTTTTAATGAAAGATTTTCGTTTGGACCCAAAAAAAAAGATAATTTTTTTGGTACATTGGATTGGAAAATTAGAAAAAAGAAAAATACTATAAACACAAAATTTACATCCAAACTATTTTGTTTTATCTTTTAATATGCTGATAATTTCCAAATACATACAATATATTATTTTGTACTAACTAAAAATAAGAATGTTAACATACGTGTTATAAGATACCATATATATTTTTCTCCGTGAAATTTGAAATATTATATATTGGTGTATGAAATTATTTTTTGTCATTCTAAAAAAACGAAATTATTTTTGTATTGTAGACCTCAAAAAGTAAAAAAGCAACCCACATGTGGTTTTTAACCTTAATCCTTTCCAGGCATAGGATTACCCCATGTTCCAAACAACTCCCGGCCACGCGGAAACCCTAATTGGGCCTAATCCCTACAGTATATAAATTGATATTTTTGGGGTCAGGGTGAAGTTGGTTTCTCAGTTTGTGGTGGTGGTGGAGGTGCTGTCTGCGAAAACCGTACATCTCGAGCAACCATGGTGGCCGCCAAGAAGACAGTAATACACTCATCCATCAATATCTCCCTCTCAATCGTTATCTGTTGTAGATTTTTTTTTTTTTTCTTTCTGGTTTCAACGACGAAATGCAACGGTACTTACGTTTTTGTTGTTGTTGTTGTTGTTGTGTGTGTATGTGAACGAATGAGCAGAAGAAGACCCATGAGAGCATCAACAACAGGTTGGCTCTTGTGATGAAGAGTGGCAAATACACCCTTGGTTACAAGACTGTCCTCAAGTCTCTCAGGAACTCTAAAGGTAAACAAAAAAAAAAAATTGCTGCCTCTCCCCTGCCTCTCTGTTTGTTTGTGTTGTGTGATTGTCGATCTAGCTCTTCTGTTTAATTCTCTATGTTCATTTGTTTGATTGAATCTTGTATTGATTTACTAGCTTTGGCTTTGTTTGACATGAAATCTCTTAGTTCGTATCATTATCTCCTTAAATAATTTACCTTTTTGTCGCAAACATCACCCGATGTGTAGATTGGTAAATGATTAGAGTTTTCCTCGCAATCTATTTTTGGATTTGAAGGTCGAATGAATGTCCTCACACTGAGGAAAGCTTGTTTGATTTGTTTTGTTCTGTATTTCAATCTCTTGTTTTAGTTGTGTATTCCGAAATCTAAGTACTTTAACTGATGTAGTTGGGTATTAGTTTTGTGAGTATGGATTGATTTTCTAATATCCTCTGTTCTTGGTTTCTGTTTGCTCGTTATCCTGCCCTTTCTGATTATATAGTTTATTTCTTAAAATTTGTTTTTGATGACTCATCCATTGTGTTTCTCCAATTTTGATCTTGTTTACAGGAAAGTTGATCATCATCTCCAACAACTGCCCCCCTCTTAGAAAGTCTGAGATTGAGTACTATGCAATGTTGGCAAAAGTTGGAGTTCACCACTACAACGGAAGTAAGTTTTCTCTGGGATTTTGCTGTAAGGGTTGTTGCTCTAATGATGTACCCAATTGAAAAGTTCTGCAAACTATGTGTGTTCGTTGTCGTAAAACGTTTGGGTTGTTAAAATCTCTTTGGGATTATACGGCATGCTCTTGATTGATTTAAGTCTTCTTTAGACAAACTTTGGCTGGCTTTATGTTCTTTCATCTTTACATGGATGCTTCTGTTCTTGATCTATTTCAGACAATGTCGACCTGGGAACTGCTTGTGGCAAATACTTCAGAGTGTGCTGCCTCAGCATTATTGACCCAGGTACTTGGCAAACCATAACTTCTTGTCTCACGCTTTATCCTTTGTGCAGCTTTTCCTGATTACATTCTCATTTGTTTTGAACTTTTCAGGTGATTCTGACATCATCAAGAGCATGCCGGATCACTAAGTACTAGCGAGTCTCTCTAGTTTCTTGTTTCTGAGGCTAGGGGATTGGGATTTTGTTTTTTGTTCTGAGGCAGTCAGGTCGTTAACAAGAATTATTACGTGAGAGTGATTAGCATCTCCGATTGTCCTTTTCCTATGTACTAGGATGTTTTAGGTGGATTTTATGGAAATTCTGTTGACATTCCATGGTAATTTATCTGGCATTTACTACTACGTCTCCTTTTATGGCCAAGTATTGTAGCCCATCTACGTAGTCTTTAGATCCAGCTTGGCTTATGTAGCAAGATTAGCTAAGCTCGAACTGAAGTAGGTACATCTTCTCTAACAGATTTTGCAGAATTGATCACTGAGAAAACGCCTCCAAATGCAGAAGGCTAATTGGGAATGTGAAAGTGAATGTGAATGTGAATGGGAGAGCCAGCCTAACTGAAATTTTTGAACATAGGTTTGTGTATATATATTTTTTGTTATAAAATCATGTATTATAACATGTATGTATGTCATTGTATACATACTAAATACATACCAGTATATACTAATCATTATTATATATATATGTAAGATATATAATTGTTGATTGTAGAAAAAACACAGAGAAAGAAGAAAACCGGGTGCCGACCCGAGCTTCCCCCTTCTCAATTCATCCTCTTTCTTATACCCATCCCCTCTTCAAATCATTCCTTAATTTCATAGTTTTATAACACGTTATCAGCACGATGAGCCTCTACCCGGAGATGAGAAAACACTGACCGGAAATTTGTGGACGGAGAAAAAATGAAACAAAATCCGGCAAGGCCGTTTTCATCTCAGGCGACTGGCTTCCGCGCCACCGTGCACGACACCACCACCACCATCGGACTCCAAGGGCTGCCGCGACCTCAACGGTGCCCTCCTTTTCCGCCAATGACGTCGGACGCGCCGTCAAAGGCCGTCGACCCGACGGCAAACCCGGATCCGATTTTTCCCAAATCGGGTCTGCTCTTCTTCTCCACTTCTCCGGCGGCCGTAGACTGCTGCGGCCGTCTCCTCCTCGCGCTGGACACCGTCGGCCGCCTCATACCTCGCTCGCCTGCCGCCGACCGCCGGGCTGCTCGTCCGTCGTCAGCCCCTTCTCCATCCGCCGAGGGTGACGCTTCTGCTGGGTCATCTGAAGCCGATGCTGCCCCTTCTCCATCCGCCGAGGGTGACGCTTCTGCTGGGTGACCTGAAGCCGCTGCTGAATCAGGATTCGCCGAGGGTGCTGCTCGCTCCTTCCCGTCGCCGCCGGTGAATGTTTTTCTTCCTATCTTTTCTTTTTTTTTTTGATTATTTTACTTGTTTCAATCTGTATTTTTTGTTGTTTTGGATTGTTGTTGATGATTAAATGTGGGATTAGATGATGAGTTGATGCTGGTATAGTTGAGTTCACGGTTTATGCTTTTTTTTTGTGTTTTCCGGCCGTGAACAGTGTTTTTCCGGCAACCGTGAACAGTAATTATTGGCCGGAATCCGGCGACCGTGAACAGTATTCGGCCGGAAATCGAAAAACCCGGAATTTAGTGCCTCGGGTTTTTCCCGGCAAGCCCAGAAGTGCTTGGCCGGAATTTACCGCCTCGAACGAAATTTTGCGCCTCGTGTTTTTCCCAGCAAGCCCAGAAGTGCTCGGCCGCAATTTAGTGCCTTTGAAAATTATCCGGCTCGGTGAATATAAATTTCCGGCGGCCGTGAATAGTAATTTCCGGCGGTCGTGAATAGTGATTTTGGCCGGAATTTGAGACCTCGTGATTTTGATTGTGAATAGTATTTTGTGACCGAAATTCGAACGCCTCGAATTTTTCCCGGCGAACCCCGAAGTGTTTGGCCGGAATTTTATACCCCGGGTTATTTTCCTGCCAAGCCCAGAAGGCTATTGGCATATACATACCGGAATAGTAACCGGATATTAGTAATATATATTATATATATTATTGCTGAAAGATTTATCGAGTAAGCATATTTTTGGTTTTAATTTAAATTTCGATTGGGCTATTAAAAGGCACATTGCATTTAAATTCATGTCTTTAAATTTTATTTATGCTTTATTTGGGCTCATGAAAGGCCCATAATGGCCGGCTAAGCCGCCTATTTCTTTACATTTTTAATTGGGCTCGTATAAGGCCCATCGCATTTAATTTCCTGCCATTTATTTTTAATTGGGCTATAACAGGGCCCATTGTATTTAATTTTCTCGTCTTTAATTTTATTTATGGGCTCGTACTAGGCCCATTATTTTAATTTCCTGCCATTTACTTTACTTGGGGTAATTAATATCAAGCCCCTTGCTTATTTCTTTTAATTAAGCATTTATATATTCTATTATGTTATTTGAATTTGAGGCCCTTAAAATTTCCGGAAGAAATTTATAATGGGCATTAAAATGCGAAACTGCATTTATATGAGAATAGTCCGAAAGATTCTGAAGATCCTGCAAAGGAAAATCGAAAATGAAATTTATTACCACCAGAAGATGGAAATTATATGACCACCAGAAGGTGGATATTATACTTGCTTACCCTGAAGGAGCAATTTATTTTATATTCATTTTATTTTCTGTTCCGTTTAAATTCTTACGCATTGTAATTTATTTTTTTTATTTACTTTTCAGTACTTTATAATTGTCTCTTAGAATAATGCCTCAAGCATTAGTCTCGCAGACAACGCAAAATTGACATCCACAGGGGGAGAATTATATGTGTGGATGTCAATATAATGTCAATATAATACATTATGATATCTTGAAATGAAAAATGATTAACACGCTCCAGAAGAGCATAAATTCGAATATGTTCCTGAAGAACGCATGTTTTAATATGATCTAGAAGATCGTATATTTATGCGATTACAAACACCCCCAGTAATAAAATGAATTATTATGGATCCCAAATGAATTGACTCAGATTTATTCCCTGAAGCGAATAATTCAGTATAATTATTTGTGCTTGTGGGCGTAAATGAGAAAATAAATTGAAAAGACTCAAAGCAAACATGCATATTATTATTACATAAACGGTGTAACAGCCCGGGTAAAATTTTTGATTTTTACCGGGACTGTAGAAATTGTTTTACCGTGAATTACTGTTGAATTAATCTCGGGTATTAATTCGAAGTAAATCGGGAGTCGCTTTTCGAATCCGAGTGTTTTCCCGCGCTCGTGATTTTCCCGCGGATTTTTCGAACCTAAGTTGGTATTTTTCGGGTTTCGGAATTTCTCGGGAAATCACACCGGAAAATAACTAAGGAGGTATCAGTTATTTTCTGGTCCGGATCGGATTCGCCCGTAATGCAGACGAACTGCATTATTTGTTAGTCACATGTGTAATAGTTTTATTTTCAGTTATAAAAAAAGCAGCAGCCGAGTGAGGAGCAAAAAAGAAAGAAAAAAAAAGAGAAGAAAGAAAGAAAGAAGAAAAAAAAAAGAAAGAAGAGAAAAGAGAGAAAAGAAAAATGGAAGAAAAGAGAAAAAAAAAAGAAAAGGAGGAAAGGAGCAGAGCCGCCGGCCACCGCAACCCCTTCCCCCTGCATCTCTGCACCGTCGCGACTCCACCACCAACGACCGCCTCCACGCCGCGCTGCCGCTCTGCTCGCCGCCACCGGAAGACGCAGGTGCCGTCCCCATAAACAGCAGCCACCGCCCTCCTCACCTCACTGCCGCCCGTCAGCAACCGTAGCAGCCGGCCGTCGACACCTCCAGCACCAGCAGCCGACCGCGTCACCATCGTCCTGCTCGTGCCTCGCCTCGCCTCGCCGTCCCGAGCAGCTGCTCACCTCTGTGCCGCGCCGTCAGCTGCGTCTCCAAGGTGAGGAAGACGACCCGGTTGGATAGGTCACGGGTCGGGTTGACCCGCGTTTTGTGGGCTGGTTTGAGGGTTGATTTGGGCTAGTATGGGTTAACTGATGGGCTGGTCGGTATGGGTTGGGCTGAGGAGTTTTGGGTGGGCTGAAGTGCAGTTGGGCCTGCGCAATGAGCTGGCTAGCACTATTGGCCCAGTCCGAAAATAAAAGGAAAAGGGGCTGATAAAAATAAAAATGAAATTATAATTCTGAAAACTATATATGGTAATTATTTTGGTAAAATATGTTTTTAGAAAAGTATGTTTTATGGAAATAATTAATATTTATGCATACGGGAATAAGTTGGGAAATATATATATGTATATTAATAAATTCGTATTTATTATCGGAAAAATAAGTTATATGGTTATATTTTCTGGAAATGGAGTTTTCTAAAGAAAATAATAATTGGAAACTATATTTGGGAAGTATAATAATTTTTATGGAAAATGATGGAAAATATATATATA
>JAKUCV010006106.1:117360-128969 GCA_028386065.3 Turnera subulata
TTTAAAATTGGCACATATATAGCTAGCCTGAAGCTAGCAGTTGAGTAATTGCAACTTAACATATCCAGCCAGAAGCTGGAATGCACTAGCCTGGAGCTAGCAATTTTAAGTGTTTAAATACACAGCTTGCGCAGCCTGAAGCTGGCACCAACTTGAAGTTGGTTCATGGATTTATTGTTTGGCATGACCGGATGGGCCATCCGGGTTCAATTATGATGCACAAAATTTTGTTTTGATCATTGATTGAAAAACCAGAAGTTTTTATAATCAATAAATTTTCATATGTTTGTTTGCTGCAAAATTTATTATACGGCCTTCCTAAGATGAAAATGGCCTAGCATCACCAGCAAGTTTAAGAATAATTCAGGGACATGAACGCGGACTGATCAATCCGCGGTGTTAACCATCTAGGTAATTTTTACGATGCATCGACTAGATGGTTTATTGTGTGACGAAAGTTGGCATAAGTGCGCACTTATTATGCCACTTGCGGGTACACATCCCTACTTATGTTACTAGACTATATGTGTAGATAATGCTGGGATATTTCGTCAATAAGAAACTGTATATCATTGGAAATAAACCCAAACAAATCTGGGGGAACATTGACAATTGATTGCACGACTGTTGATGAAATATTATTGCTTGAGAAATTGATATTTTATATGCAGCAACACTGTGCATCAAGCCAACATGATGTTATAAGAACCCCCCCCCCCCCCATTTAATTAATTAATGGTCACATACATAGTATCTCCCATCTTTGGACCTTGAGTTATATAATGCTCCACCACAGGGTTGTGAAATTGGTCCCTTAAAGAAGATTGGGAATTTACGTTGGGTATGTATCTCCATATATTATAAAGATAATTTGAAACCTATGACAGGGGATTGGAGATTCATTTATAACAATATTTGCTTATTAGTTGATGTTTTACCCAACATCAGGGGGAGAGAAAATAAGCAGCTGGATCAAGAAATTATTGAAATAACTCATCAATATTTAATTTTTGATCCTCAAATATTAGTATGAACCTGAAGTTCAAAGGAATGATTCATTTGCAAAAATTAGTAAGTCATTTGCCAGACATATTTATTTGAGATATATGACTATATACCAGCTGCAAATGCTCCTGTTTTGATGTTCCTGAAGAACAATATAAGTATGCAAATGAATCCATATAGATTATACTCGGTTCCAAAAGAAAAGAAATTCTTGATAAAGAAAAAGGAGCAAAAGTGATAAGATGGCCCAAGTGAGAAAGTAAGACCTCCAGTAGAGGTTTGAATTAAAAGTCCTCCAGAAGAGGTTGATTCTCTGACACAATTGGTAAATTTCCAGAAGTAACTCAGGTACCTGAAATAAATGAGCATGATGAGATCTCAATTACAGTGCCAGGAATAAGATGGAACCGATGTGAAATAACCGTCGACGGAATATTTATATTTAATATACCGCTAAATGAAATGAGGATCATGAACCTACGAATGTAGACACAGTATAATTGGCCAAAATATAGAAATACAATTAAGGCTGTATTGAACTCGCCCGAAGTGAGAAATTGGACTCGCCCGAAGCGAGAAATTTCCGGACCTATAGTCCGTACACCAGAAGGTGTAAAAATTCTATTGGTCATAAAAGGGTATTTGTGCAGAAATAAATAAATAATGAGATATAAAGCACAGTTTTGCAACACAAGGTTTTTACCCAAACGACCCGGTATTAATTGTGGGAGATATACTCCCCTGTGGTGGATGCAATTAGTTTGATAAGTCTGGCATTATATGAAAGAATTGGAAATGCATCTAATGAATATTTTACAGCCTACTATGGATCCATCAGTCATGATATATACATGAGGATCCCTGAAGGATCCAAGTTGCCTGAAGCAACTAATTCCCGGGAAATTACAAAGTTGAACTAAATTGATCTTTATATGGTTTAAATAATTTTGAGTATGGATGTGTTTTGTGATTGGAACTCCCGAAGAAGCTTCCAAATACCGTGCTATTAGACTGTTCCTAGAGTATCCTGTCTAAGTGCGATATGTATTGCTTGTAACATAAAGCCTGAAGCTTTTGATTTAAGCCTATCGGCGTTATATGTATTTGCTCTTATCTTTGGGGAATAACAAATGTGTAATCCAGTAAACCCGAGAGAGAGTAAAGCTGGATATGCAGATGTAGATCCCTTATTCAGTCCACATAAAGCAGAGACGGACATCAACCACAACTTTACACATGATATTGAAATATCATCGGGGCTACAAAACCAAGATGGCAAGGTAGACGCTCCAACGACAAAATTATGCTGCCAACTCTGTCCAATTGAAGATATGATCAGACAAAGTACACGTCACCAGAAGCTGACAACCTACTAGCTGTACGTTGCTATAGTTCTTTAGATACTTCCGGTTTTACTCCCCCTCTTCTTATGCGTGACGTGAGAAAAAGGGAAGTGGTTCAAAAATACCCACAGGGTTTTTCTTGGTAAGGTTTTTAATGAGGCAGTACTCCCAAAGCGTATTCTACCTCACAACACAATGACATCCAAGGGGGAGTGTTATAAAATCATGTATTATAACATGTATGTATGTCATTGTATACATACTAAATACATACCAGTATATACTAATCATTATTATATATATATGTAAGATATATAATTGTTGATTGTAGAAAAAACACAGAGAAAGAAGAAAACCGGGTGCCGACCCGAGCTTCCCCCTTCTCAATTCATCCTCTTTCTTATACCCATCCCCTCTTCAAATCATTCCTTAATTTCATAGTTTTATAACATTTTTCCTGATCTTACATAAGCTGAATTCTGAAAAGCCCAATTTTTGCTTACTAATATCCTCTTTATTAAGTTTCTTAACAAACAGCTTGATCCGTGCATTAAACGAAACAGCTAATTTGTAGCTGTTTTGACACAATGAACCGAGGAACGTGCTCACATTCTTCTAGATTTCTCACTTGATCCCACCTCATTCATTTTTCCTATCTGTCTTTCGCCTTCGATCATTTTAGATATAATCGCTTGATAAACACTCACCAAATACAAGAAAATGTGAAGCAACAAATGATGCAACATTCACTCTATTTTATTTTATTCACCTTTTCTTTTCAAATCGTAAGAAAGCAAAAGTAAAAATTCCAACCAAAAATTGGAAATTTATTAATCAAGCTAATGATACACATACACCCAATATAAGGAAAATATTTATTCGAAAGTTGAGGGAAAAAAAAAAGAAGAAAAACGAGGTGAGCCCCAATTTTGAATGGGAGGAGATAATAGAAAGTCTAAATTCTAAAGGGGAAAAGTTTGGTAAAAGGGAACCATCAAAACAACAAAAGAAAGAACACATATTGGTACAGTTCACTATCTGGTATTGCTTGTAGATCTGGCACATTTTGTTCCTCGACAGTCGACAACGAAATATGTTTCTTCTTCTTTTCAAGTCACCAAGCAAATCCAATTCCAGCAATCTATCATAATTCATAACCACACAAAAAACCACCACCACCAACAAAGCATCGTCTAAACATCAAATGCATTAGGAAGGAGGAACAACCCACCTGGCTGGCGAGGAAAGAAAAGTCACAAACGTTGGTTATTACTATCGTGTTTTCTTCAAAGAGAGGCAGAGAGCTAAATCGATCATAATATTGAAGAGAAAAAGAAGAAGAAGAAGACAATGGAGGGATTGACCGCAGAGGATCTGTCAACGATTGGAGGCATCGCCACAGTATCGCTACTGCATTCGTTTATACCCACACATTGGCTTCCCTTCTCCATCGTCGGCCGCGCCCAGAAATGGACCCTCTCCCGTACCCTCCTTGTCAGTATGTACCTTCTCTAATTATGTGTTTATTTTGGGTTCTTTACTCTCAGTCTGGATCTGGGTTGTCCTCCGAATTAAGATCTACGTGTTCCATTTCTGGTTTTTTTTTTTTTCTGTTTTTCTTTTCTAATAATAGAAAACTAAAAAAAATCCTCAATTTTCACTGGGGTTAGTAGGGATTGATGCTTGATTTGGGTTTTATGATCTGCAAAAACTATCCATTTTAGTGAAATGTGAACTTTTTACTGGGTTGCTGTTGTTGTTGCAGTTCTTTTTTTTATCACTAGACATGGCCGCTTATTGTGTTGTTTGTTTGTTGAAAATTTCTGCAGCGGCATTTGGGGCGGTTTTGCACGTAGTGTCTACTTCGCTTCTGGGAATAACAGCAATCACTATGGCAAACACTATTGCTGGTGAAGAAACAGTGCACAAGCTTGCTTCCCTTCTGCTCATTGTTCTTGGGGGTAGCTATATGTTGCTGTTTGTGTCTGGAAAGGGTGGACACAGCCATTCTCATAACCAGCCCATGGAGAAGATGGCCGTTGCTGGACTTGTCCTCGTCCCTGCATTGTCTCCCTGTGCAACCACGCTTCCAGTTTTTCTTGCTGTTGGATATTCCAAATCCATGATGGTTCTTGCTATCATAGTGCTGCTATTCAGGTACTGATACTGGACTAAGGCTACTCCTGGCTTGATTTCTCTTTTGCCTGTTTGATTATTCCTTTTGATTATTCAGAACCTTACACTCTGAATAAACCTTTGCCTTGTTAATTGGTTAAAGCAAGATACATACTTTTGCTCAGACTAGTTGAAAGTGTTCAATTCTGATCCCTCGTCGTACTAAAGTATGGCATTAGGTCTGTTGTCAATAATGTGGAAGAATTTAGTAATGTTTTCATTTTTATTGTTGATGATGTACCAATTTAACTTTGCTACTATTGCTTTTGTTGAGATATGTCTCCCCTGTAAAATCAGAGAGGGTGTTGAACCAGCCAATCAAGTAGTATTTTGTTCTTCTCTGTTTTCTGTTTATGCAAAGCAATTGATTACCATTTAGCACTGGATATCTGGAATTTGGTGTTAAAACTTGCTGAACTCTTCTTTGTTTGTTTTAGAATTAATGCTTTGTATTACTAGAAATGCCAATTCCCTACAAACTGCAGTGGACAATAATTGTTTACTCTATTCCAGTTAGATTGGTAAAAGAACTACGGACAATTCACATTACTGCTTGCTGAGGAGCTGTTTGTTCACAATCAATGCTGTTTATAGCATCTTTTCTTGCAGCTTTGGTAGATGATAATTCTCTTTGTTTCTGCTCTTTTTCGCCAGTATAAGATATTGACACTTGCTTTCTATTACCTGCAGCACCATAACTGTGATGACATCGTTGGTTGCTCTATCATTCTATGGCGCCAGCCAGCTCAAGTTTCACTGGGTGGAGCGCTATGACAAACTTATTGTTGGTTCAGTTCTATGTTTGGTAGGAGTCTTAACGCTTCTTTTTCATGATCATGATCACCATGCAGGTGGTGGCTTATCTGGGGTGCAATTCAGTAATAGAAAAATTATTACCCTATGATACTCTTATAATTGTGCAGCTTCTATGCTGGTACATCTTAACCGTTTTCAGTGTCATATTTTGGTCATAAACATTGCCTTTCAGTAAAGCATAGTTTATTCGGGGAAACACTGAAGTTCCCTGTGTCAAAAATGGCATCTCTGATTCTCACGGTCTGTTTTGGCGTGCAATTCGCTTAGAAATACGGACATATTCATTTTTTTTCTGCAATGTCTGGTGATTTTTAACCCTGCCATTTTGTAGGGGGTTAAAAAAACCATTAGGAGAGGAAAATACCATTTTGTGAAATGAACTTGGTAGATTAGAGTGTGAGAATCTAAATTGATATCCCATGGTGACGGAATTTTATCCGCGATTCAATGTCATTGGAGACAGAATTTGAATGAATGTGCACAGATTTAAGGTGCTTGATTGAGATAAAAATCCAATTTACAACATCCTTGGGGTCTTATGTTGGCCGTGGCTTCTGGTTAGTCCTGGAATATCTTTTTCTCTATAGTCTCTCACGTAACCTAATTCAACGCAATTGAACGAGTCGAAGTAGATGTACTGGTTTTGGATAGGAATTATAAGTTCGTTTAGTTTTGGGTTGAACCAATTGGATTTTTTTTTTTGGTCAAATAGAAATGCTTTGTTAAAATAAAATGTGGCAAACACCATAATATTGTCTATACAACCCCAGATAAATAGAACCGAGAACAAAGCACATATAAAGACCATGCCCAGAAATACCAAATACTATTACATTTATCCGAAAATTAAGGGAAGGCAAAAATTAAATAGAAGTGGGCCAAAAGTTAATTAAATCCGCCAAATTATAGGGACCCAATTTCAAAATAGATAAGCAAAGTAAAAACCTCTCATTGCCTTTCACTAGTAGTGATAACAGGATCAGCACAGGCACAATCATCTATTGAGACCTCTATGGTAGTTCTAGTGCTACTCAGGACATTCATCTCATCCTCTTTGTGCTCACTGGTATGCGAAGATGCATCCTGCCTTTTACCCCACAGGACACAGTAAAAACCAGCAATGATTAGAGCTCCTCCTATGAAGCTGGAGCATGCCAAAACCAAGGAATGAGTAATGGTCGGTTACCACTAGAAAGCTATAGCCTAAGTCTTGATTTGAAGGAGAAATATTAGTGATATTGAGCAGCCTGAGCTGTTAAAGGGGCTACATATATATATTGGTAAGAAAAAAAAAAGGTGAAGAACACGAAATTGCAGCAGTCTATGACCCACCTGCCAACATGAAGTCGCTCTGCAAAAGCAATTGCTGAGAAAATTGCCACAATCACAACGACTAGTGGACTAAACATAGATGCAAAAACCGGCCCCTTGACGCTAATGCACCAGTATTGCAGGTAGTATACAAATGCCGAGATCACAACTCCCTGTGGTAAAGAGTTTCAACCAGCAGAAGCAGATTTTGCAGAGCTAAATATCAGAAGGTAAATAAGAGTGCTTTAAGAGTAATCTATCTCTTCTGTGCAGTAGCATTCGTAACTATCCCATTTCTTGAAGATTAGCTGCGGAAACACCGACTACAGAAGGTGTTACTTACACAATATATGATGGTGAACAGCTGTACGTTCCACTCCAATTTCCATAATGCGATATTTCTTGCAAAAAGCAGTGCAAGGAAAGAAGACTGAGCTGATCCAAAGAAGCACATCCAGGTGGTTAATGACAGAGGAGCAGGATAATCCTTGGACAGCACACCCTGAAATAGTAATCAGGATCAATCGTAACTATATGTAGATCCTTACATAATGAACATATCGCTCTCAATAAGACATATGTGTAGCAAATGAGAAGACCTGGAGAATCATGCACGCACTCCAGCCTACATTACTGGTGATGATGAGAGCTACACCTTTGATCCAGTTTTCCTTGGGATGCCTGAACTCATGAGTGGTAGTTCCTTGTGTGGTGCTATACATGTTTATTAGTGGCCTATCCTCTAAACTTTTATATAGATAGCCTCCTCTCCAGAAGGTAAAAATGAGTGATCCTCCTATACATATGAGCGTTCCTAGCACCTTGGCCCAACCTGCGGCTCTTGTAAATTTCACTACCTCCATCCTGAATAGGATGCATATATGTAAACAAGCAAAAAGAAGTAAAAAGAAAGCTGATGAAGCAGTAATTGAGCAATTAATTAATTAATTACCGGAGTAGAACAGCCATGATAAACGTGGAACTTGGTATGACATTATTCAATGCACTTGCAACGGTGGCAGAAGTATATGCCAAACCAGCAAAGAAGACATTAAGATAGATGGTGGTTCCAAGCGTTGAAACAATGAAAATCTTTAGGAGCAGAGGCAGTGTGAGTGAAGGCCGCTGCCTCCTGCACTGCGTTATACAGTTAAAAAATCACGAAGTACCCTTTGGAATTTGTTTGTTAAAGTGTCAAACTAACTCACTTGTGTTATCCAATTAATTAAGTGTCCAAGTGAGCATAGTCCAACAAAAAAACGTGCAAGCTCATGATGATATTTGTACTTTCATGTAATTAAAGAGAAGAATTCTTATACCTTTCAAGTACATAAGCAAAGGGTCCTAGTAAAATCATGCCAATGATATGTCGGTAAGCCACGAACACAAGCTGGTTGAGACCCTTCTCCAGAGCTACTTTCGTTAGGATGTTTGATCCTCCGTAAGCTAAAGAAACGATTATCATTGCCACATATGGAGCACAGGTCGCCATAGCTAAACACTTAGACAAGAGGAAATTAATGAATGCTCTTTACACTTATTAAATCCTATAAGCATCAATATATATCATGCGCTTGTTCTAAAACCGACTGTTGCAAATATATAATAAGCCTTACTTAGCGAGTGGATTTCAGTATCAGTAAAGCAATATGCTGTACATTATGTATGACTAAGTAGGTGATCCCACATTCCTCTAAAGAAGCATGCTCGTCTACTCGTCTAGTAGTTTATGCTAAAACTTAAGGCTCGGGTCCTGTTGAAAGCACTGAGACTAGTTGAATTTTTTTTATAAATATACTAGAGGTGGTAAAATAGGTTGGGTACCCAATAAATTACCCATTTATATCCATCATAAATGAGTGTTTTGGGTGTAAATAGATTAATGTAAAATTATTTGGGACTTAATGGATAACATATACTCATTTAATCTATATAAGTGTTTGTGGGTTGAATAATGGATATCCATGATACCTAAATGTTAATAATTTAATTCAATCTAGGTGTATGGGCCTATGCCGACTAAATTGGGCCCGACCAGGCCCATCATTATGGGCTCAATTAGGCCCACTTTGGTTCACCCGCCGCCCTCCGGGCCGAATTGGGTCGATCTGAGCCATTTCATACGGGCCTAGTTAGGCCCTATATGGGCCACGTTGAGCCCAAACTGGGCCAATCCATATGGGCCTAAATTGGGCTTTATGGGTCAAGATAAGCCCGACCATTCGTGTTAAATTTGGCTTATATGGATGTCTCGGGTTAATATGAGCTAGGTCGGATTAATATTTATAAGGTTAAAAATATTAAAACACAAAATTTAAAAAATTGCTATTAAAATTATATGGATAGATGGGTATGAACTGTATTAAATAGATTCCTTTAAGTTTTTTTTTATGGATCATAAATAGATAAATAGATATGAACCATGTCTCACCAATCATGGGGCTTCAACTATCAGCTTAAGCTTTTGGTTGAGATGTTCATTTGACATGGTAGCAGAGCCATAATGACCAAACGGTCGTGTGTTCGAATCCCCACGTCTCCCTCCTTATTGAATTAAAAAGCACAAGGTATGAACGGGTCTATCAACAAGGAATGAGGCGTGGGGATTCGAACACGCGACCGTTTGGTCATTATGGCTCCGCTACCATGTCAAGTGACCATCTCAACCAAAAGCTTAAGCTAATGGTTGAAGCCCCATGATTGGTTTTGGGCTTACTACTCTAACACACCCCATGGACACCGGTAGATAACCATTTTGGACCCTATATTAACTTAAAGAAAGGTATGATTGGTATTTCTGTCTAAACTCTCTTTTTTGCTTTTCTTCTTTCTTCTTTCACATAAAGAAATCTTTTCCCTCAAACTTGAGCAACAGAGAGTATCCGAGGTCGCAAATTCAGGGCATTCCCAAAGCCCTCTTTTTGCTTTCATCAAGAGCAAATCAGTACAGTGTACAGCAATATGCATGACTACGTAAGACACACCACTCCCTCTAAAGAAGCATGCTGGTCTACTCGGTGGAGAGCTGAGTTCAACTCCTTAACTTATATGGTTCTACCGTCTTCTATTCATGTCCAACCTAAAAGAGAAACAATATTCAAGTGATTCTCTAGAATTTTCTGTTCCCGCACCTATCATGGCAACAACTGGGTCAACTAAATTCTTCCATCAGCCTTTTTTTTTTTTAATTTCTTGTCCATGGATGGTTTAGTTGCCCTTAGAAAATAGAATAGTGGTCTGTGATGTCTCAAGGCACACAATGGATGTTCTATGTGGGGCTCTATTAGGATTGGTCATTTTTGTTTTTTTTTTTGATAAGCCGTCAAAATTGTATCAATGAAAAGGAGGAATACGATAAGGATTGCATCCATGAATATTGAAGTCCTAGAGAACTACTCCCATACATGCAGAAAGGAATAAAGAAGGGGGAGAAACTAGCTAGCAATTTTAACGCGTTACATTGGAGAGCTTGATGGATCAGAAAAGAGTTCCATAAACATGAGGTTCTCCATGGCTTTGATGAGGAATATAAATTCTGAAGGTGCTGCAGTGCGAGTGCCGACACTCAGGGGAGAAGTAATTGAATATAACCAAAAGTACATCAAGCCCCTTTAAATCCATGAGATGCAAGAATATATGACGACAAGAGGAGGACCCTGGAGAGTTAAATCAATCACCGGCTTCCAGTTGAAACTAGCTAGGCTTGGTCACTTGAGGCCTTGTTATTCCAGATTTTTTTTTTATTCCAATATAGAACGTAATTTTTGTGTTGTAGATCAGGTATTTAGAGTTTTGTCCTTGACTAGTCTAAATCCGACTAAGTCGTGTACTTGACTATGGTGTTACCTCTACGGGGATTTTCTGCATATAGAAGGACTCGAACTCGAGACTTGCTTAAGCAAGTCGTTAACCACTTGAACCAACCCACATTGGTTAAAAAGTTTTTTTGCATCGTGTGATGTGTGTAACAATGGAACAAGGGTGAGGTTATCAATCCCAGCAGGACCATTGTCGGGTTGTAGGTCAAGAGGTTTAACAGGGTTCAACTAGGTTTGATCAGTATTAAAATTAAAAAATTTTAAAATTAATTTTTTTGATAAAAGTCCAACCATGGTTTGACCAAGAAAGAATAATGAAAATATTAATTTTTAATCCATAAAAAACCTGCAATTGGTCACCAAACTAAAAAAAAACCAGGAAACCTCTTATGACTCAATTGGGTTTTCAGAGGCTACATCCAAGAGGGTTAAAATCTAGAGCTGGCCTGTGATCATGGTTGTTCAGATTCAACCACTTGATCGTGCCAATTTTAATAAAAAATGGGCAAAGGCATAAAGTATAAGCTTGATAAAGATGGCGTGTGCAGGCCTGGGTGGCGGCCATTAACAAATATAATAGGGTAATGTTTGCCGTTTTGCATACCTCGGTTTGTGAGTATATTCTCTTCATGGTTTTTTTTCACTAATATTCATATACTAGTCAATTGGATCATGTAGTTTTAATTTTCAACTTAATTTTGCCATAATAACTTAGTAAGTCAATTGGGGAAAGAATACCGTGATTTAGTTTTGGATAAACTTGTAGGGTTTCCAAAATTAGGTTTGTGAAGCGCCCCGACCCGTATTTACCATACAGGGTAAACACGTGCCGGAACTGTTCTTACTACAGTAGCAGACAGTACATACCATGTATAATACAACATAAGCAACTTCCAAACACAATATTCGTCACCCGATCCCGGGGACCATTATTCAATCCAATACACACCAAACTGATCAACAACTGATATAGTACAACAGCAACAGCAATATCATAAAAGAAAGACAAGCAGCGGAAGACTGGAATGCAGATGCAGCGGGGTATGGATCCGGAGTCAGGTGGAGAAATAAGCAGCAGCTAACGAACATCGTACCTGAACTACGATCAACCAAACCTACGGGATGAAACCCCGCAGGCGAG
>JAKUCV010006107.1:0-35164 GCA_028386065.3 Turnera subulata
AAACTTCTCTAACTCTTTGTCTCATTCTTTTGGATTTCTATACATGACAAGTTGAAAAAATCCATCTTTATGAAAGTTGAGAAGAGCTTGGGATCACGTTTGAGCAAGATCAAAGCAAGTTTAGGTAGGAGGATAACATTTCTTGGTACTATGAAGTTCCCTATTTCTTTCTGCGGATGTTTCTCTGCATCATCAGCTGAAGTTTCACCAGAAAATGGTATGACTGGTAAGTTACCTACCAGCAGATTAACACAAGCAACTTGCCATTTCCTTTCTTTATTACTATTCCCTTTCTTCTATTTCCTTTCTTTAGCTTAATCATTGCATGCATCGGGGTCTGTTGTTAAAATGAAAAATTGTAGTTTCTACTTCAGAAGTCCTGTTATCTAAGATTACTTCAGAAGTCCTGTTATCTAAGATCCTCCGCAAATGCGTTACTAAAAGAGAAAGGAAAGTAAGAGTTAGCAAAAAAAACCCAAGTTTCCACCATTTGCAAGCATTTCATTAAACTGAAGGAGTACTGCAGAGCCCACACAGGCACAGGCACTAACAATAGACACATTTTTTGTACCAAAATAGGACAAAAAAAGCGTTCAACTTGCCCAGTAAGTTGGCCTGACATTTTAATCAGCTGCCTCCTAGAAGGAATAGTTCATGGGATGAATCTGGAGTTACTTGGGTTTTGTTTCCTTGTCGCTTTCAAACCTATCTGATTAGTTAGCATAAGAACGTGGCCTCCTCTTTCCTCTGTCACTTTCTAAGCTAGCCATCCTTTTGCCATCTTTGACCAAAGCAACTGGGGGCCAGTATTTGAGTTCCTTTTTCCTTTTCCTATATTTTGACCAAAATAATAATAAAAAAAATGAACGTGACTATTCATTTAGTACTTACTTCAATGTAACTGATTGGGATTTTCCATTACAGATATCTCATCATCAGGTTTACAAATTCTTCAGAATGGTGATGACTTTTCATTCGATGAGCTGCATTTTTCCACTAATGGGTTCAGCCCATCAAACAAAATTGGCGAAGGTGGATTCGGCTCAGTCTATAAGGTATAGAATATTTTAAAGCCACACTTGTCTATTTTCTTTGTTGTCTGATTCATTTTGAAGCTGGTGACCAATTTGTTGATGATGTCTGGTATATTACAGGGAAAACTAGAAGACGGCAAGGTTGTTGCTATTAAAGTGCTTTCAGCAGAATCAAAACAAGGAGATAGAGAATTCATGTCCGAATTAACCACAGTCTCCAAAATTAGCCATAAGAATCTTGTTAAGCTGCATGGCGGCTTCATTGATGGACCTTGCAGAGTTCTTGTTTATGACTACATGGAAAACGGAAACCTTGCACAAACTTTGCTTGGTAATTAATTCATTCTCTGGCTCAAATCTGCATTCTTGTTATTACAAAGTGGGTATGATTCATGTGCTTACTCTGTTCCAAATTTGTAATTTGCTAAGACTATATCCATTTTCTTGAACTAAAGGTGGAGAGCATAGTAGAGCCAAACTGAGCTGGAGAAAAAGACTAGAAATTTCTCTAGGAATTGCTCAAGGCCTGGCTTATATCCACGAGGAGATTAAACCCCACATCGTGCACAGGGATATAAAAGCCAGCAATATACTCTTGGATCACAATTTTACTCCTAAAGTTTCAGATTTTGGTCTCTCTAAATTATTACCGGAGGATTTCACTCATATTAGCACCCGGGTGGCTGGAACATTGTAAGTTCATCAGTTTCTACCTATTATATATGAGCAAATTAAGCTATACAATTTGTATGTATACATCGTAGAATGTCAAGAAATTTATATACAAACTATCATGGTAGTCGCTTCTGTTAAGTGCCCATTTTAATCAACTCTCAGCTAATACTGGTTTCTGTTATTTTCTTTTTGTTGCTACTATAGAGGGTATCTTGCACCAGAATATGCACTTACTGGTCGTTTGACGAGGAAATCAGATGTTTATAGCTTCGGGGTACTCCTGCTTGAAATAATGAGTGGACGAACAGCCGTTGATTTCGACCCAGAACTTGGCGAGCACTACCTCGTAAACAAGGTAATGTTTAATTTCTTTGGTCCAACGACTAGTTTAGTCCAGTTTGAACCGGGTCGGAATTGATCACAAACTAATAAAAGCTTAAATGTGAGATTATTGCAGGCATGGGAAATGTACAAGGCTAACAAGCTCCTGGAACTGGTGGATCCTATACTAAAAGGCGACTTCCAGGAAACTGAAGCCATTCGATTCTTGAAGGTTGCTCTACTTTGTGTCCAGCAAAAGTGTGGGCTTCGGCCCAGTATGTCAGTAGCAATTAAGATGATGAAAGGTGAAACCAACATCGACGAGGTACAGATAACGGAGCCCGCAGTGATCTCTGACTTCATGGATGTGAAAATAAGGCCCAGGCCCAACTCTAAAAGTTATGAAAGCATGTACAGCCCATTGCAGCATCCTTTGTGACTGAGCATAAATAAACATAGTCCCTTGCTGTCCACAGCATCAAAATTTATTTGATTCATTTCATATATGCCCATTGATCTTACCATTGATCAAAGCCAATTTCTTCCGTTCCTTCTCTGTGAAGTTTGTAATCTGATCCATTTCTTCCAATAACACCGAGCTAGGTACAGACAACAGAGACGGCAATAATATGTCGTCCTATCATTTTTTGTACAAAATTTTGATGTTTCTTTTTTTTTTTTTCTAATCTTTTCCAGCTATATGATATAGAATTAAAATGATTGGTTACCCCTGTTGTTAATTAAGATTAAAGGAAAAATTTCATTGAAGAATTCACCGGTTCCTTTAGGTACCAAATTACCAATGCTTGAAATTGGTGAGAGTAACTTATAAATCAGGGATATATGCATACGTTTATAATATTATATTATAATATATATATATATATATATATATATATATATATATATATATATATATATATATATTCCTTGCGTATGGTAATTTTGGGTTACAGCAGGATATGTAAAAATTGAGGAATGGTCCCCCCAGTAATTAGAAGAACATTGGTTTTCACTTTTTTTTCACTGTTTGTGGTCAGATAAAAATCCAGGCATAATGTTCTTCAACGATCATTTAGGATTTGGTTCAAAAGATGAAAAAAGTCACCACCAGTAAAATACCAAACAAAATGCGTGGAAAAATAATGAAGTGAAAAAACATTCATTATTTTTGTCAATTGCTAACCAAACAAACTTTAGTGGGAATGCGGATATTAGCAAAAGGAGTGTGAATATGGACTCCCAGTATTGAAAACCCATTTGTACTATTACTATAAACAAACTCATCTTTAACCAAAGTAAGGTTTATCTTTGATTTAATTAAAGCAAAAGAAGTGGGGTTTCTCTTTGATTATATTCTATTATTCTCCATTCTCCAACACCATGAGTATGTAATCAAATTCCCCTTCCAACCACAACCAAACTTCTCTAACTCTTTGTCTCATTCTTTTGGATTTCTATACATGACAAGTTAAAAATCCATCTGTATGAAAATTGAGAAGAGTTTGGGATCACGTTCGAACAAGATCAAAGCAAGTTTAGGTAGAGGAATAACATTTCTTGGTACTATGAAGTTCCCTATTTCTTTCTGCGGATGTTTCTCTGCATCATCAGCTGAAGTTTCACCAGTCAGTTATGGTATGACTGGTGAGTTACCTACCTGCAGATTAACATAAGCAACTTGCTATTTCCTTTCTTTTTTGCTATTTCCTTTCTTTAGCTAAATCATTGCATGCATCAGGGTCTGTTGTTAAAATGAAAAATTGTAGTTTCTACTTCAGAAGTCCTATTATTTAAGATCCTCTGCAAATGCGTTACTAAAGAGAAAGGAACTGATTGGGATTTTCCATTACAGATATCTCATCAGGTTTACAAATTCTTCAGAATGGTAATGGTGATGACTTTTCATTCGATGAGCTGCAATTTTCCACTATTGGGTTCAGCCCGTCAAACAAGATTGGCGAAGGTGGATTTGCCTCAGTGTATAAGGTATAGAATATTTTAAAGCCACACTTGTCTATTTAATTTGTTTGTTGTCTGATTCAATTTGAAGAGCCAGTGACCAATTTGTTGATGATATGGAGCCAGTGACCAATTTGTTGATGATGTGGTATATTTACAGGGAAAACTACAAGATGGGAAGGTTGTTGCTATTAAAGTGCTTTCAGCAGAATCAAAACAAGGAGACAGAGAATTCATGTCCGAATTAACTACAGTCTCCAAAATTAGCCATAAGAATCTTGTTAAGCTGCACGGGGGCTTCATTGATGGACCTTGCAGAGTTCTTGTTTATGACTACATGGAAAATGGAAACCTTGCACAAATTTTGCTTGGTAATTAATTCTCCGGCTAAAATCTGCATTCTTGTTTTTGCAAAGTGGGTATGATTTTTTTTTTTTTTTTGCAGCATAACCAAAGTCTACAAAATGCTTAAGTATCACAATTACAACTAATAGCACATGGCTGGGTATGATTGATGTGCTTATACTCTGTTCCAAATATGTAATTTGCTAAGACTATATCCATTTTTTTTAAACTGAAGGTGGGGAGACAAATAGAGCCAAACTCAGCTGGAGAAAAAGGCTCGAAATTTCGCTAGGAATTGCTCAAGGTCTGGCTTATATCCACGAGGAGATTAATCCCCATATCATCCACATGCATATAAAAGCCAGCAAAATATTCTTGGATCAGAATTTTACTCCCAAAATATCAGATTTTGGTCTCTCTAAATTATTACCGGAGGACTTCAGTCACTTTAGCACCCGAGTGGCTGGATCATTGTAAGTTCAGTTTCTACCTATTATATATCAGCAAATTAAGCTATATATATATATATGTATGTATACATCGTAAAATGTCATGAAATTTATATACAGGCTAGTATGGTAGTCTCTTCTGTTAACCCATTTTAATCAACTCTCAGCAAATACTGGTTTCTATTATTTTCTCTTTGCGTTGCTACTGTAGGGGGTATCTTGCCCCAGAATATGCACTTACTGGTTGTTGGACGAGGAAATCAGATGTTTATAGCTTCGGGGTTCTCCTTCTTGAAATAACGAGTGGACGACCAGCCGTTGATTTCGACCCAGAGCTTGGCGAGCACTACCTCGTAAACAAGGTAGTGTTTAATTTCTTTGGTCCAACCACTAGTTTAATCCAGTTCGAACCGGGTCGGTATTGATCACAAACTAATAAAATCTTAAATGTGAGATTATTGCAGGCATGGGAGAATTGTACAAGGCTAACAAGCTCCTGGAACTAGTGGATCCTATACTAAAAGGCGACTTCCAAGGAACAGAAGCCATTCGATTCTTGAAGGTTGCCCTACTTTGTGTCCAACAGAAGTTTGGGCTTCGGCCCAGTATGTCAGTAGCAGTTAAGATGATGAAACGTGAGGACAATATCGACGAGGTGCAGATAACGGAGCCCGCAGTGATCTCTGACTTCATGAATGTGAAAATAAGGCCCAGGCCCAGTTCTAAAAGTTATGAAAGTATGTACAGCCCATTGCAGCATCCTTTGCAACTTTGAGCATAAGTAAACATACAGTCGCTTGCTGCCCACACAGAATGCAAATTTATTTGATTCATTTCATATATGCCCATTGATCTTACCATTGATCAAAGCAAATTTCTTCCGTTTCTTCTCTGTGAAGTTTGTAATCTGATCCATTTCTTCCAATAAGAACGAGCTATGTACAGATAGTTGCTCCCATCATTTTTTGTACAAAATTTTGATGTTTTTTTTCCTAATCTTTTTCAGCTCTAGTTAGAAAAGAGTGTCTATTATATGATAGAATTAAAATGATTGGTTACCCGTGGTATTAATTAATCAAAGAAGATTAGAGGAGCCTAGAATTTCAATGAAGAATTCACCGGTTCCTTAGGTACCAATGCTTGAAATCGGTGAAATTATCTTATTAATCAGGTATATATATATATATATACGTACAATATTATAATATTATAGTGTATATGTTCCTTGCGTATGGTAATTTTGGGTTACAAGGGTAAAAAACAAAACAGGAGCTGTCCCGTTCTGAAACTCAACTTAACTCGATGGGATTTGATGTCCAAACTTATTTAATCAAAAAGAAAAACTAACATAATCATTGAATGCATGTGATGATGTGGCCTTCGTGGACACGCCATTTTCAATCGTAATCATAATACCAAAACTTTCTCCAGCGAATTCTTGATTTGAATAATCGATCAACCCATCTGTGGCTAACCGAAGGGATCACCAAAAACTGACTATCAGAATTGATTTTAGTAACTTTTAATCCAAAAAAGTTATGGGAACTATTAGTCGCTGAATTCCTCTCTTCTATGTGTGATGTGGATAGGCACATACCTAGTACGGAGACGACTAGCTAGTTTCGTGGAAATAGTATGTGAAGTGAAAGCAAATGAGGTTGATGCATGAAGTCATGATTAGATTCTTCCCATCTGGAACTGTAAGTTAAAACGAGAACTGATCATTCTTTGATTTTTAAAAAAGCGACTTTTTTTTTTTAACCCATAAGGGAAAACTGTAGCATTGTGAAAAAACCAAATTAATTACCATTTCTTACGAGAGAAACATCGTGAAATTAAGGGAGAAGGAAAAGAACAGGCAGGCAGGCCTGATCTTTTCCTCTCTATTGGTTGTTGTGTTAGGTTTATTTACCCATCAACTTCCTTAAGTATAACAAGAATCTTATGCTTGCAGCAGCAACGACCGCTACAAAACGTAAAGCAGCGAAGTTCCTCTCTTTGCCAAGAATCTTACAAAAAGTTACTCCAACGTTAACATCATCATGTGGACTGTTATGACGCGAGATACACATATATCTCTTTTCCAGGTAACAAAAGGAAGAAGAATACTTTTTCTCCGCGAACTGGTTGAAAACACTGTAATTCTTTGTTGCCAGATGCATATAATTAGTACGTACTCTTTTATTCTCACGAACATACATAGTTAATGCTTTAGCTATCCCTATTTCTTCCCTTGGAAGTTGGAACTAGGACCAGGAGTGGCTTACATGGAAGAGAATATGACGTTCTTGAATATGGTAAAAATTTTAAAAAATCTTTTCGGGACCGTATTGATTTTTCACTTTGTACCCATTTCCATGAAAGAATATTTACATCATTTTCAGTAGAAGATAGTTATAAAAACGATAAATCTGTCTGCCACAAGAACTACATCACACATTTGATACATCTCTCACTCGACAAAACATTCATGCGCGTGCAACTTAATTCGGCTAAGAACAGACATACACAGCCTAAAATTAGTTTAAAAAATTAATTACAAAGCATTAATGATTTTCTTTGATTAATCATACATAGATTAAACCAACAAGTATATAAGAGGGAGAAGTAACAGCAGGATATGCAAACATAGAGGAATGGTCCCCGCGTTAATTAGAAGAACATTGGTCTTCACTTTTCTTTCCACTGTTTGTGGTCAGATAAAATCCAGGCATAATGTTCTACAAGCATAATGTTCTTCAAACATCATTTAGGATTCGTTTCAAAAGAAAAAAAAAAGTCACCACCAGTAAAATACTAAACAAAATGAGTGGAAAAAAAATAAAGTGAGAAAACATTCAAATACAAAACTCTAGGTGTGGTCCCCCCAAGTTGTGCTGATAACATGTGCTTTTGACCAGCTTTGACCGTATACCATATTCCCTAGTGACCAATCAAGAACAGAGAGAGAAAAAGAGAGGAAGGGAAAAAAAGAAAAAAAATAAAATTCATGCTGGGGTCCGTTTTTATGGAGTATGAGATTCCCAAGTAGCTATAATCATAATCCTGCTACTGCACACACTTTACTTTCTGTAGAATCCACCACTTTTCTTTTGCCTTTCTTTCTTGAATCCCTGGTCAGACGTGTGTAAGCCTGTCTGCCTCTCTGTCTGTCTATGAGAAAGAAAGAAAGAGAAAGGAAAAAGAAAAAGGAAAGTGTGTGTGTGTGTGTGTGACCAGAATGATTACGCCTACACTTTCAATGCAGATAACCCTACAGGGCATCGAAAGCAGAAGTGTTCAATTATATATCATCTGGGCATGCAAGGCACTCGCTGGATATATGGAAGGGAAAAAGAGAAAATAAAGGGCAATGATGATGAATCATAGGGTTTGCAGTTTGGACCAAGAATTGAAAACCCATTTGTACTAGTATTATATAAACAACTCATCTTTAACCAAAGTAGGGTTTCTCTTTGATTTTCATTAAAGCAAAAGAAGTGGGGTTTCTTTGTTCTCCATGTCTATGGCTGGGTCAGAGAAGTCCACTAACCAGCTAAAGCTAAAAACACTGATAGAAATGAAAATGGAAACGATCAGTTTTGTTTCTTGGATTGGAGACACATCTGTACCCGAGAAAGCAAAAATTAAGCACTTTTCCAGCTTTGTTTTTTTAAATTAGACCAGCCCCTACACCAACACTACTACTAAAACTCCGTACTTCGCTAGCTAGATAGCCAGAATCAACAAAGGTTTTGAAGTTCTTTGTGTAATAATTGTTGTTTATACTAGTGGCCTAATAATGTGTTATTTTCTAGCAGGAAACTTTGATATTTTTGTTTCTTTTAGATTTTTGTACAACGCAGGAGGATTGTATATGTTGAGGCTAAAAGAGCCGGGCAACGGGAAAAATGGCCAAGAAGTTCAAGGGAAAGAATACTGATGAATTAGTTCCATTCGTCTTTGAACATTCATAAGACAGACTTGTCTGTTAACTTAACCAAAAAGAAAACAGACATACATAATCTGCTTGCAGAGGGATAAACTTAATTGAGCTGGTGGTAATAACACTAATAACTAAGAGAAATTAAGATATTGATAGTACTATATACCCAATATATATTACTGAAATCTTGTGTTTATTTTTTAACAGTGAGATATGACTGACATCTATGAAACCGAGAATCTGTTTACGAAGAAACCAAACGACAATTAACATAAGCCAAAACATCAAATAAGCTAGTATGAGCAGCTTAAATAAAGACAAGGCAACAGTTTTTAACACGGCTTTAATGAGAGTCACATTCTCATATAAAAGAGAGAAAAAGAAAAGACAGACAAATATCTGATTTTTGATCTACTACCAAGAACTAATAAGAGAACAGCATCTTGAAGACTGTCAAGGTAAAGGTAGCCAAAGTAGTTGTGTGTCTCATCATCACCACACGACTGAGGCTGCAAGACTCTGAACTTGGGGGGTTGTCCTCAGGTGCCAGCAGATTTTTTTGGTTTGCCTTTTCTTTATAGAAAGCTCTTGGGGACACTGATATCATGGCATACACAGGTCCTATGACATGTCCCTGAGACAGGCCCTTCTATGTTAAAAGATGGGATATTGGTATTATGTAACTCCCATGGTGTCAGGGGTACATTTAAATCACTGTAGTAATTTCGAGCATCAAAAAGGACTCCTCAAAACAGTGTCTCAAGAGGAAAAAAAATTACACTTAACTAACACTAATATGATTAAGCTGAAATTAAACTACTACCCAGAAGCAAACTATACATGAAAAGTACCTCATCAAGAAAAACCCTAAATAACATCTTAGGTTGAAATTGGAAAGAACAAGAAAGGATTATCAATAAGTAAGTTACCTTAGTGAAGAAACAAGTGAAATAACTTTGAATAGTTTGGCTTTCGGCTGCAAAATTGGGCCTCATGAAATTACTGACCTCCTGCAGTACTGGAGCTAGAGGGAAAAATCTGAGAAAGAACAGCAACAATAATATACTTGGGAATATGCATGGCTCCTCATACGCCATCCACGGAGCCCATCGATGCTCGGTGAGGTCTGCAAATGGCATACAGGGAGCCAGGCACATACAATATATGCTATTATATGCATGCAAATGATATATGGCTCAAATCTTTCATCTATGCATTGTGTTTTTTTTCATTTCCAAAGATGGGTAGATATTGCAAGTGCTATAGCATGTGCACTAACTAGCGCAGGCCATTATTTCATGTATGAAAGAAAGGGCATGTGTAGCAATTTATGAATGCACATGTATGTATGTATATGCATATTCGCCATGGTTGCTTTGCCTTCCACCATGATCACACCATGGACCTATAGAGTTGGAGACGGCGAGCATAAACGGGGGATATGTAATAAGAGAAGCATAGAAATCGGATTGTAGATAGAGTGAGAGGGAGCGAGAGAGAAGGAGAAGGGGAGTGGAAGGGTAAGGAGAGAGATTAGTATTTATGGAGGGGGAGGGTGATAGATCTTTGGCCAAATAGAAACTGGGTCATAATCAAATAAGGGTTTCAACTATGAAATGAAAGCCCCACACAAAAGCCTTCTGAATTGGCATAAAACAAGCAGAGAGCTGTGGCTAAGCATAGAGGAAGGTTTTGGGCTAATTTTCCTTGTGGGGTTTTTTTCATTTCCCTGTGTGTGTGATTTATTGAGAGGGAAAGAAGGAAAGTTGTGGGGTTGTGATTGCACCCATGGCCTAGAACTAAATATAGACACCGCCATATGAGAGAGAGAACCAGAGAGGCAGAGAGAGAGAGAGATACAGAAGGAAATGGTGTGGTTGGGTTACTAACCACGCAATTTCCTAAGCTAACCCTTATGGTGGTTTGAAATCTCCTTTTCTGGGTCGTAAAGCAGAGGTTGCTTTTCTTCTCAGAAGCTCATTTTGTCTGCGAGTGCTTGGAAACATATGGATTCTCTTTATCTCTATACTTTCTTTTCCTTTTTTATTTCTTTCTTTCTTTTGAAAAAATAAAGTGAAAGAGAAGAGATCATTCATACTCATACAACATAATTTGGTCATTCATCTTTTTTCTCCCTTTATCACCCATCACTACTGCCCTTCCATTTTACCTTTCTTTTTTCCTTTTCATGTCATCATCATTCTAAGCTAACTAATTTGCACTGATGGAGCATAATTAAATACTCTTCGTCAAGAAGGAAGATGCTTTCATTTTCCACTAGAAATCTTTTTACTGTTTTGTTTTCGTTACGTATCCTACATATCTTCAACCGAATATATTCACCTTCACTTTCGGCCATTTACTCACTGATAGCTTTCTATATATATCACCACCCCCCATATTTCCATTTACGCTAATGCAATATCTCAGTTTGTGTTATTTTGCAGACCCTATAATCTCTCTAGAATCATCCCTCGCTTCATTACAATACCTAGCCCGGCTGATCCGTTATAGCAATGTAAAAACCTTACCTCCATTTTCCTTCTTTTTTTTTTCATTTTGTTTGTTTTTGTGTTGGATTTGGTTCCTTTTACCTCGTAGTAACTTGGCAGTTCCCATTATAGGTGATCCTTAATTACTAGTACTAGCTAGCACAGTCAATACTTATGATCATGGATCTGAAAATTTCCGATGATGCGAAAACTTGTATGATTGTTCTTCGAATGGTCAATGTCGTTGTAAGAATCTTTTCCTGGCACTATAAGGCCACTAATAGAATGTTGGGGTTGACATAAAAAACAACAGGTGTCAGGTTCGTCTTGTATGTCTCTCTACCTTTCGTTTAGAAGTTATACACAGGTGGTGTGATTCTTAATTTATTACTGGAAGCCACCCTCCCGGCCCCAAAAAAATTTACTTCTCCAAGCCTGTGGAGCACCGTGTAAAACCATGGAGGTGTTACTAATATGATTTGCATAGTCGAAAGCCCATACTAATTAGATTATAAGTCAGTTAATAAATTCTACGGGACATGCATAATTTATTCAATTCCATTTTTGTTAATTCAAAAGCAATACACGCATATTTGAAAGTTATATGTTTTTTTTTATGAATTAATTCAGTAATTGTCGTGAACTTAAAATATATCATAACAAAATAGTACGTACCTTTCAATTACTGCCTCCTCTTTCGGGATATGGATCCCCTCCAATAGAAATGATCTTGTAAAAGAAATATCATTGATTTGTTTGATGGTAAGAAAAATAAAAAACTTTAAACAGAGTAAGAATAAATTCGCACCATTGATTTTGAAAATCATGTTCAAGATTCAACCAACAGGAGAAACTATATAGGAGAAGATCTCAATTATCTCTTTGGGGATTTGGATCATGTGCTGTACATAATGGAGCGATATTGTGAAATAAATACCATTCATTTATTATGAAAATATGTAAGGTAAGAAAAATTTGAAACTTTATACAAAGTAAGAATATTTTCACCATTAATTTTGAAAATCATATTCAACCGGAGATAATTCTACAAGGGAAGAATCTCAATCCCCTCTTTCCTGTACATAATATGAAATAAGTACCATTGATTCACTCCAAAAAAATAATAAATACCATTGATTCACTCCAAAAAATAATAAATACCATTGATTTATTTAATCAATGACTATTGTAAGATTTTTTAGCTAAGAAAAATTTGAAACTTTAAATATGGTAAGAATAATTACTGGTATTACGTACTTTCAATCGTATTTGTTTTACTATTAATATTAATCTTCTTTATGATTTCTTTCTCGGGTCGTTTTAGTAGGATCCTTCGTTTTCTTCTAATGGAAGTCCTAATCTTCATCTTTTTAAACTTAGTTGATACTTACTATGGCGTCCTTCAAACAAACCATAAATAGTCTAGTTAAAATACTACTACTACAATAGTCCCTAAACACCATCTCGTCCTTGGCTCCTTGCAGATACCAATAATATGCCGAGCATAAATCTGCGCGTGCACATAGATTAATAGAATTTAGGTACCAAATCCGCTATAGGCAAAATGGATTGGCCTGCTTGTAACTTGGGATTCCAAATGACTCATCACAATGTAGCTAGAAAGTGGAATAATTAGACTATAGTTTTATAATTTTATTAGCAAATCCTTGTGAAGGAACTTAATAGTAGTATGTTATTTTTTGAGTTTCAATGGGGGCTGACTAAAGTAAGATTTACCAAATCTTAGATAAAGGAATAACTTTGCTTTTGTCGGAAAACAAAAAAGGGTCGTTAGATTTTTGCTTTACAGGAACCACGATAAGAAAAGAGGACATCTGGTAGGGTGGTAGCTAGTGTGGTACCAAAGTGACATCCTTAATAAATATATGTGTTATAGTTTAAATTAAACGCAAGGACCACAATCCACGCAGCTGACCAAGGAGAGGCAAACGAAATTACAGGTTCATGACACTTGAAAAGAAAAGTTGTTTAGATTTTTAGGTTGGACCCGTAAAGAAGAAAGTTTTGAGCCCTACCCTATATTTTATTTTTCTTCCCTTTTCTTTTGGGAGGCCATTTCCATTGAAGTACAGTGAGTCTGTGAGTAATTGGACAAACAAGTACAATGTATATTCTAATACCAAAGTTAAAGAAAACAAAAACAGCAGACATTTTTTCAGAAACCTATACCCAAGCTTGCCTGGAACACGCCCACCTATAGAACAGGAACAAATCGAACCTCACTAACACATGAAACAACATCCTCAAGACAACTTCTTTTTGGTCGAAACCGGGAAGTATATTAAAAAATATACGTGAACTGAATACATGGTTAGAAGTCGGTAGCTCAAATCGACTTCTATCTTACACAAGAGTCATGCTAAGAGCAATACAGAGACCACATGATAGGTAATCAAATTCCGAATAAACGGGACAAAGAACAACATCAAACTACTGAACATAACATTATAATGACTGGCCGAGCAAAGGCAAGGGCTGTGACAGATCAGCGAGGCAGAAAAGTATCCGGCGGCCGGTCCACTGTCACACCCGAGCTGGATGCACCTGGAGAAAAAATCATGCGATGGTCGTCTTCTGTAAGGGCCACCGCCGTATGATTCTGTTTTTTACGGGGGCGGGGAGGGGTTGGATGGTTAAAATTGCTAGAAACTACTGGGTAATTGGCAGTGGGAGGAACTGGGGAGGTGACAGGTCCAATGGAGGATTGGGCAACATCTGGGGTAGACGGGTAGGTGTTGGCATTGGAAACATCTTGAAGGGATTGTCTCTTCGGGGTATCCTTGGATATGAGCTTTGAGATTTTCAGAGGTTGGGTTTTTTTGGTGGTCTGTTTGGCGAGTCGGGTAGCAAGCTTACTCTTGGACCTCTGGAGAGATCCGTCCCCGATGAAATCCTAAAGCGTAGGTAGGACAGGGGTAGGTTTAGGCTGGGGTTGGTTCTCACTGACAGGTGGTAGTGGGGGGTGGCAATTAAGTGTATATATAAAAAAAGTTAAGATTTCCAAATAAATGTAAGTTGACCTCAAGCTTAGTACACAGAGAACGGAAAGATCATGTCTGGTGTATTCAACAATGGGAATTGCATAAGGCCAATATAACATCATTTATTCTCGTTTATGGGCCCTAGTAGTCATATCTAAATTATTTTTTTGATTTTACACACGGAGGCTAAAGCCGATGTGAACATCATCTATTCTCCTATATGGGCCCGCACCAGAAGTCATAGCTCAATATCATTTCGAGCTACACATCTAGATTCTGTTGTGTGCAACTGGAATCAAGCACAAGTGATTTCTTCTTTTAGCTGTAGACCCATAACACTCAGTCATATCCAGCATTTCTGGCCCTAGCCCACCAGGAAGCTCCCAGTCAAAGTGGTACAAAAGATTTGCTAGTGCAAGCTCCACATTAGCTAAGCCAAACGAAATGCCAGGGCACATCCTCCTTCCAGCACCAAACGGGATAAACTCTAGATTGTTTCCTTTATAATCAACTGAACCGTCCATAAATCTCTCGGGCAAGAATGTCTCAGCCTCACTCCAGGAATCAGGATCCCTAGCCAGAGCCCAAGCATTGACAAGTACCTTGGATTTTGCTGGTATAAAATATCCCATAACTTCACTTGGCTTGTCATTCTCTCTTGGAAGTAGCAGAGGACCAGGCATGTGGAGTCTTAGAGTTTCTTTGATGACCAATCTTAGGTAATGCAACTCACCCATTAGGCCTGTACTTTCCTTGACTTCTCCTTGTTTATCAAACACTTTNGCTTGACGATAACAGCATTCTCCCATTGTTTATCCAACCGAGCTTTGAACGGATCGGATAACTCCAAGTTAGCTACGCCGTCAACATGAGACACAAACAAATCGCCTTCCTCATACTCGGCTTCACCCTCGATTTCCCAAGGGTCAGTTTGGTACAACGGATTCGGCCCACCAAAAAGGGAGTCCCGGTAAGTAAGACGGGCTTCCTCCATAAGCACATCGGGGTCAACAGTTTTCGATTGCCCTGAATTGGCTTGAGGTGATGACGGGTATTCAGGCAGGACTGTAGTTTCGGCATCCGGGGACGGTTGCACATTTCTCGGACTAGTGGGCGGTACGTTCGGCTCGCCTGGAGAAGAAGGATGGGCAGTGACAGAGGTGCCACTGGTCGACTCTGGTGGACAGGTAGCAGTGTTCCGGAGTAGTGGGGGTGAAGGAGGTCGGAACCGGTCGCCGGTGGGGGGAGAGGCAGCCGCCTCACGAGATCTAGATCGTCTTCGTTGAACAGGGCTGGAGCTCACTGTCCGGGGTCGGGAGTTGCGTTCAGCGGGGTCGTCAGCTGCCGTGTGGTCCTCCGGTGGTTCCTCCATGGCCACGGCTACCGGGGAGCTAGCGGCGAATGGTGGCACGCGCGTAGGAGGCGCGGCCCGTGAGCACGGTGTTGTCTTCAAGCTGGATCGTCCGGGCTGCTGGTGTCTTTGGTTCAGTGGGGGCTTGGAGGGTGTAGCCGGTCGCGGATCTGTAGACGGGGAAGGAGCTATCTCCTCAAGCCATCCTTGCTCTCGCCGGGGACGAAGACCGGAGCTTTGTCGAGAAATTTTAGTAAAGTGCACTGTTTAGTTACTGTAGCAGGAGGGAGAGAGTGGGCTTTTTTGTGTTCTTACTCTCACGGTAACATCCTCAAGACAACTTCGTGGATTGCTAGGAGCTGCTCTAGCTAGCCTCTAGATGTACTGAGATCTATCAAATCAACCCGGCTTAAAAGAAAATTACCCCTTTAAGTACAGTCCTCGTATTTGCAGAGCTACACCAATAGTACCCTCAAAGAACTATCACCCACATAACCCGGCCAAAAACCTCCAGCTTAGGGGGAACCCATCGAATACTTTCAGACCAATTTCACAACATAAGAAATTAAAGCCAGTAAGGATTTACATAAAAAAATTTAAGAAAGAAGGGCAATAGGGTTGGTTTGGTGCAACTAATTAAAGCGTAAGATGACCAAGTTTCGACCCAGTAAAAATTAGAGAAAAACTTCATATATTAATAAGGTTTAACTGCCACAAACCAGTTAGTAATTACAACCACAAAATTTTGGGCCAAAAAAAATACAACCATAAAAAATTCCATTAAATAAGATTTTGATCCCTCGACTGCACACACTCTATTTAGTACAGCTCCATATGTGTGCGCATGCGTCGTCACCGAAAGGAAAAAGAAATACTTAGTGGCTAGTACTGTAGTACTCCACGAGTATTATATTGCTGCTTTTGTATGGTGAGTGCCAGAGATGTTGTTGTTAGTCAACTAACTTTGAGGCCATCTTTTCGTTAACTACGAGTTTTAGACGGACAAAAATTGAAGAGTGTTTGTATGTTTGCATGCTTGTATAGAACTAATTAATTATGTTGGAATATAAGTGTGAGTTGTGTATCCTACTTCGGAGAGAAAGAGACTAAGTGAGTAACATATAACTGAAGTGGACTCATGTACCTAATATCTTGGGTTTTGGGTTATAGAGCGGTGTCCTAGTCACGCATATAGAACTCACTTGGGCCTCGCGTATTGTCTCCCCGATTTTCGGACGACTCCCGGTTCTCAACACGTGGTAGCGGAGCCGATGGTTCGGCTGCGACGGAATGGTTTGCAACATGGTAATGCTCTCATGGTTGCTGCCCCATGAGGAAAGAAGAGCGATTGGGCGCTTGGCACAAGCTCGGTTGGAGTTGTAAGGCGTGGCTCCAGATAAGAGTGGTTTCGGCAGGCGCATGCTTCTAAGTGGCTTTGCTTCCCCGGCCTAAGTGAAGTTATAAGTCGTGGCTCCCGATGGAATGAGCTCTTGGAGCATCGGCAGAGTGTGGTTTTGGGTTATAGAGTGCTGTCCTGGTCACGCGTATGGAACTCACTTGGGCCTCGCGTATTGTCTCCCCGATTTTCGGGCGACTCCCGGTTTTCGACAAATTAGTTAGGTTTGGTTTAATTATCATAATTAGACATACCTACATGTAATGTGTTGTAACTTTCCTGCAAGCATGTGTGGTTTAGGAGCGATGGGCTAGGTTATATAGCATACCACCGGTATATGTGATCGAGAAGTACTTCTCATGCATTGTTGTATCACCTACTTTTATAATTAAATGCTGCCTTGTATCTCTAATTAACTGGAAAACCGCTGAGTTTTTTTGGTCAACAAAGTTACTCTCCACGACAAAATAATTAACTTTGTTAACGAAACCATACGTGGTTTAGTTAGCGTTTTGAATATAGCAATATATCAGTTTTTATCGTACCTCTAGAAATCATAGATTTAACATATTATACAAGAAGGTATGCTGGGGGTATAAACAATTTGATTGCTTGCTCTTTTTGAATATGTATAAATATACCTGATGTACATGTTCAGTCACCTTTCGAACATTGAATTCTTCAAGGGCCAAACAAATTGATCCATATATATATATATTTTTTTTTTTTGAGCAAATCCATATATATATCATTGCAACTTGGTGTGAGATTTTCTTTAGATTTTTTCTTTCTCTGGCTTGGCATTGATGTATAAATACTGAGAAAACTGACATCTGTAGCCACAGACGGACCCTGATTATACCCAATTGTATTTTGTTGTCTTCTTTCTCTTGAAATACTTTATGTTCTCATCTAGAAACGTTTTCCTGTTTGAAGGGCCAATTTAAACTCCTGTTCTTTTAGCGGCCTGTTACGAAAAGATACAAATATACGAAAAGATAGTACAAGATCAAGTATATAATGTGCCAGCCAAATGAAGTGGGAAAAGTTGACTTAAAAAATAAAAAGACATGTGAAGGGTTCCACAAGATTGGCATCTAGTTTGCTCTCATTTTGGCATTTTAATAGACTAAGCTAGACATGGGAGTCATGCCATAACTAAGTAAATGGAACAATATTTCCAGTAGGGCATATTGTAAGTATCCACCATACCTGAAGCTCGATCGTCAACTTGTAGGTATATATATTAATCTAATACACGTATATTCCAAGTTAGTAATCCAAATAGCAAAGCTAGGAAGGAAACAGTCTCTATGCTTACTTGTTTTGCAGATAAAAACATGGGAAAAGTTAAACCCTATGAGACGAGTGTTAATGACAAAAAACTGTCATAAGAAAAAACAACATGAAACGAACCTTGAGCAAAAGAAAGTTTCATGGAACACCATGGAATAAACAAGGGGTGTGTTTGTGTGGGAAAACAAATATTCAAATGATTTAGCTTACTGTCAACACGTACCCTCCTCTGTCCACTTTGGATGAAACAAAAGTGTTAGTGAGTGATGGAGAGAGTGACTTTAGAGAATTAATATAAAGAAATGGTGTAATGGTGGTAGTCAAAAAAGGAGACTCAGGGAGAGTGTGTACAAGAGAGAGCGATCGATCTTCCATGTCTAGAAAAGGCTGCAAAGGAGGGGAATTTCTTCACTTTCCTTTCTGTGTAGAAAATGGTAAACGTTCCAAAAAGAAAAAGGAGAACAGTAGCTCATTAAAATTGGAAAAAGTTCTCCTCATCATTTTAACGTGTATAGTTTTGGAAGCAACAAGTGTGGGAATCCTGGTGTCAGAGTTTTCATGGGTTCAATTTGATCCCTCTCCATTCTCTTGCTGCTTGTACTTATTGTACATCTAATTAGGTGCCTCTCCCTCTCTATTCACTATCTTAACTTGTTTAATTCAAACGATATCTTAGTGCTTAAACTAATGGCTAACTAACTGATTAATACATACTTGATCATATAATAAATAAGCAAACATGCAATATTCCTATATATAGAATTCATCACGACTACTGAACTGATCAGTAGTTCAGTAATGGACAGCCTAGCTAGCCTTGTAAACCTTCTCTCCTTCTACTCTACATATGCGCCTCGAACTGCACAAACACACACACACACACAACAATAACAAAGTGGAATTTTCGAATTATGATGATGAGAGAATATAGCTAGCAATGAAGTCATGTGCCATGCTCAATCTGATTGCTTTTTTATTTTGTTCCCATGCGACCAAATCTTATTAAAAGATTTCATGTATATGTGACAACATGGTCTTTTAGTCTCGTTCTTTTACAAAAAAATACTACCATGGTCTTTTATTTGCCGTTCCTCCTAAATTAAACCCATCTCCCATTCTCAAAAAAAAAAAAAAACCCATCTCCAACAAGCATGTTGTTGCACCTGCACTGTATATGCGTATCATTGATACTGCTGCTTCTCTTCTTTCAAGAAAAAAACTGCTCATCCCGCCGCTTCTTTCATCCTTAATTAATCCTTGCTTTAATTGTATCTCTCTCTGTCTGCTGTGTTTCTAGATGGATTTATAAACCCTAGGAATGGCGTATGTAAGAGTTCTTGGCTTTAGTTCAAGGGTAAATCAATGCTTAGTTAGTGAAGAGCACGCTACATTTCACAGTAAACCATATATAGCTGGCAAGAACAAAATAATAAAGTCATTAGTTAACTTTATAAAACGTAAATGTGGGTTCTTGTTAAAAATGAAAAAGAAAATAGGGTTTGTACATAATTTTGGATTGCCGCTAGTGTATTAATTTATAAGCCTTTTAATCTCTAGTATACTATCTCAAGTAGGGAGGCAATTGAATTTTGAAGTTTGAGTTGGTTGCCACAGTTTGGATGTAAAGTCGAAATGAAACATGGCTTGGGTCAATCAAGGAGGAAAATAGTTGAAAAGGAAAAGACGGGCAATTGATTGATATATAACACACGAGGAAAGGGACTGGGATATATCTATATGATGCTGGTCGATCCATGTTTATGAAATATCTCATATTCATGTCACTATATGTACTCTGCTGTCGCATCTCACTCGAGAGTAGGTATTGCTCAAAAAAAGAAAGAGATTTAGCTCTAGTAATTCTGTTTATCGTAGGGTTTTGTTGCTCCATTAATTGGACCAGTGTGGTATAATTAGTATGTCCTCGTGCTCAAACTTGTGTGGCATAATTTAAATTTTAGCTTTGTGCATGTTTCTGGATGAATCCAATTGGTTTGATTGTTTGTCAAATAGGATCTTTGCAATATTCTGAAGAGAATGCCATTCCCAGCGCAGTGCTTATTCTATATACTAGATATAAAAAAAAATTATATTAACTGAAATTTTTTTCCCAATTACTACAAGTACCCTGTCGAACCTGCGTTATTACGCTGGAAAATAACATAATTCTGAAAGCTCAAAGCATTCAACAATTCTTTTTTTCCACAACAGGGGCGATAGCAGTTTCCTCTTGTTTCTTATAAAGCTTTCATTTGGATTGTGAGTGATTTTGAACCCCACATTTAAAGCAAAAAAACGAAGCAATATCATGTTGTGTACATCGCCAGATAACTTTAGCCTTTTTTTTGGTCAGAAACCATCAACTTTAGTTGCTGACTGTGCTAAAATTGAAAGAAGAATATTCAAAGGCTGGGATATGCTAATCCTCGGTGGCCAATTTCAGAAAGAAGCACCTTTTCAAAAAGTTTATGGAGGATAAAGGCCATAGGGAAATTAGTTAATGACAGCCCTTGTAGTTATGAGCAAAAGCAAATGTATTCTCTTTTGTAAATTTCGAATTGCTAATCACCTGCTGCGGTGTTATATGGAATATGGGTTGACAAGAGAAATTATGAAAACAACTAAAATCTTTCGGCCTGAGCCCAAATCTGCAAATGAAAATCCATCATAGTACACAGTCCAGGTAATTATTGCCCCTGTTTGAGCCCTATTCTATTCAATTTATTTTGAATGACTCTGGGCTTTGCTAAACTTTTTGATCCACACATGTCACATGAGCTAAAAATTCTCGATTGGAGAATTCAACGGTAGCACCCACCAAGTACCCCGTAACAGCGTAACTATGCCACCTTATTGGTGCCCGATACCCGATTTCAGTTTCTTTCGGTTTTGTTGAGGCAAATGGAAACCCGATGTATTTGAACTAGTATGGGGCTGAAAATCACATGATCCCTCCCTCTCGTGAGATGATATTGGTCTTTAAGAATCTGAACAGATGCCAAGAGCTATAGAAAAAAAAAAAATTAATTAGATCATCATGAAATTCCAATGAAATCCTATATAAATCTTAAACAAATTTATAACCTTGGGTTTAAGGATAACACACGGATAATAATCCCAGTAAAATAGTCATAAACAGCGCAGGAAGCACAAAGAGAACGAAGGAAAGTTCTTCCTAGAATAGGATGGGAATATGGGCACCAGACTTGTATATTAATATGGTTTAAGTTTGGGAAAATTAAATAATGTTTTTTTTTTTTGTTATCATATTTATGTGATTCAACGACAATACTAAGAATTCCCGGAGTATGGTAGACTTATCACTTATCCAAACTCATCACATTCGCACACCCAGCAAATGAACTATCTACCGGCGACCAGCTACGCATAATTTAGGCCCTTTCGGGTAGCCCAGGAGTTGATTGAGATGCAAAGAATTGCATACAACACTTTTCACCATTACACACACACTGTCAAGCTAAGGGAAATATCACATATGATCGAAAAGTCACTTCTAAATTTACATGAGCCCAACACACATGAAGATTTTTGTTGTTCATTGCATATGGTTTACTCGGCAAATTTTACAGCATAATTGGAATTAATTAATGTTCATGATTCTTCAAGTTTAGAGCGTTCTGGGGATGAGGACGTCTCCAATGTTGTTGTGCCATGGGTCAGCCAAGTGGGTCGCCAAGTTCTCCAGAGGTCCGGTGCCTGGATAAGCTGATTGTTGCACACAAAACCCAACAAATGCCAACAATGCTAGACGCCCTGCAACTCAAAAGTTTTATAATGCACATTAGATTCTTCATCGCAGGGTATATAATAATAAACCATTGAGCCTCAAAATTCTTATGGAGGAGTTTAAGTTAACTAACCGTTTTTAATTTCTTTGACCTTCAATTCCTCGAACTTCTTGGGGTCCTTGGAGTAGCCCAATGGGTCAAAAGCACCACCCGGGTACTTCTTCTTCTCGGGGTCTTTCTCCATGCTACGTTGGTGCTCCACAAAGGCAATGGCTACGAATTCGATGGCCAAAATTGTAGGGAGGGTACCCCATGGAACTGGTTGACCCAAGTAAGTAGCTTGGCCACCAGGAGTAGCAGCCCACTCTTGAGCCTTTACCCAGTTGCCCAACCCCAAGGCCTCTGGCACTAGGATTCCAGGCTACAAAACGCCAAATTAAAGACACTTAAGTTAATTAATCAATCCAGCCCCCACCACCTTACTCCTTAAAAGAGGATTAGAAAGAAAGAAATCAAACTTACAACAGCAAGCATAGCCCATCTGCAGTGGATGAGTTCAGATTCCTTGTATCTCTCAAGATTCTCGGGAACCTCACCTAGCCGTAGAGGGTCAAACCCAAAGTCTCTGTGTGACCAAACCCAACAAATATGAGTAACAGCAATATTATGAACAGCAAGATTACACACACTAACAGCAAAGAAAATAATGGAAAAAAAAAAGATGGGTCAATTGTATTATTTACCCTGGAGCTGACCCATCTAGGTAAGGTGGGCGGGGCTCGCCGGGCATCCAATCGGCGGACATAGAGACACGGCTCTTGCAAACTAGATTAGGTAGAGTAAAGGAAGAGGAGGGTTTGGACTTTGAAGAGGAGAGGAAGGAAGGGGACGCAGAGGTAATGCCATAGCTCATTAATGTGTTGGTGGCCGCCATTTTCTTTTCTTTCTCAGAAACTGAAGTTGGAGAATGGAAAAAAGTGGAAGTGAAGAAGATGATGGGATGAGAGTATCAATGAGGTCAACTGCATACAAGTATATGGCGACGGAGATGGAAGAGGGATATAGGCAAAATCTAATTGTGGATGATTATTGGCTGAGGGGACTTGCTTGGGTTACGTTATTGGGCCACGTCGGATTTGCCAATCCGGTCTGTGGGCTACGTGGTATATCCAGTGGATATGTGGCTGATGTTAAGTTTCTGGCTTTCAGATATGCCAGCTAGAAAATATCGAAGTTCTGTTGGAGAAAATGAGTACTGGGAAAAAAAAAATCAACAACTTGTGCCTGCCTTGTGTTTGTCTTGGCGATCCATCTTAAAATTTTTGTAACAGGACTAAATTAATCTGGCCCATAAATATATTACTCATTAATTAGAACTCTTCCAAGTGTATTCATAAATTTCATTATCAATCACCACGAGAAATGCAGCAATTTTAGTTCGCCCTTTTTAATGTTATCGAAACAAGATGGCTGAGATTGCCTTGGATTGCAAAATATTATTTTCCTCATAGTTAATGAGACTTTTTGAGCTTGAATTAAAATTCAAGACCTTCAATTCTCGGAAAAAAGAAATTTAAAAGCCTTGACCTTTGCAATTTATGATATATCATTCCTCATGCAAACATAAATAGAGCGTACCGTCAAGGCGTCAACCGTAGAAAGGTGTGTACAAGACTGTCATGAAGGAATTCCCTCTATTGCCCAGTGGTTTCATTCATTTATTTATTATTGAACCTCAACTTCCAATAGTGGGTACTGGGTAGGTAGGTGGATAATGCGCATTTTATACATATCATCATTTTATAATTTTCCCTGAATTTCACCCTGCAGTTGTCACACATGATCTTGGCCCATTACAAAACCCATCAGGCCATCACGAGGCCCAATAAATCTATTGGATCCCCAATTTAACACTCTCAGGGAGGGAAAACCAGCACAAAAGTGTTACTGTTTGGTGGCTCGCGGCGTAGGATTTAACGGTCTCCTCCCCTAATTTTTTTCACCTCTTTTTTATTTTTATTGTATATTTTCACCTCATTAATTCCCACTACTTTGTATAAAAAAAATAAAATAAAATCCCACTACTCAATCACCTGCCCAGCCCAGGCCACGTGTCTCGCTCCATTTCCTCACATTCACAAAAAAAGTGAACGACACCAAAATCAAATCGCACCACCACACCAGCCAGCAGCAACACACGCAGCTCACGCAGTGCACTCACCGGTCCCCTTACTACCAACTGCTAAGTTCCCTCTCTGTTATGTCTTCTCTCCCTCATTTTCACTCTCTTTACTCGCCATAACTCGTCCGGGTTTCCAACACCAACTCGGCCTCGCCGAGTTATAACCGAGACATGGCGGTTATTACGGTGGCTTCGCTACCGTCCTTAGCACCTACCGTTACTGGTTCTACTACTACTACTACTAGTGCTGCTCTTTCTCCTCGGAAAGGACATGCCGTGCGGATGATGGGGAACTTCGTCCACTTCGGGGATACGGTGCGCAAGGATTTCCAGTTCTTGAAGAAAGGAATCAAGAGAGGATTGGATTGGGCGAACGTGACGTTTCGCGTCCCCGAAGTTTCCAGAGCCGTAGACGACGTCGTGTGGCTGCGGCACCTCGAGGATCCTCATGCTCCTCCTTCGCAGACGTCGCCGTCCTGGCCTCAACCTTCATATCCAGGTGAAGCTCTCACTCTAGACAACACACTAGATATTTTTTTTTTCTTTGTATTTTTTAAATTATTATGTGGATATCAGAAAATGCAAGAGAAACAGTGATAATTTATTAAGAAAATGTTGAGAATGGATGTATTGAATGGAAAGGATGATAGTGAATATGTGTAAATGTGTTGCGTTAGCAGGTCTTACTGGAGTGGACTTGTTGATGGCTGATATTGAGGCACTACAAGCCTATACTGCGTTTTTTTACCATCTCTCTAAGACTTGGTCTAAGCCACTTCCAGAAGTTTATGATCCTCAGGGAGTTGCTGACTATTTCAACTGTAGGCCTCACGTGGTGGCTTTTCGGCTTCTTGAGGTGTTGTTCTGTACTACTTATGGATGTTCTCGAGTTTCTTAATAGAGAATATAATCTTAACTGGTTTGATACATTGTGTATTTTGAAGGTGTTTGCTGCTTTTACTGCTGCCACTATCAAGATTAGGGCATCAGGGATGAGAAAGTATTTGGGATCGGGTTCGAAGAAGGATGTAGATGTAAAGATTTCACAGTACAACCTGGGGATGGTCTTAAAGGAAACAATGCTAAACTTGGGACCTACTTTTATAAAAGGTCTGTAATTCTGACCGAGGATTGCAGTTGATGAATTGGAATTCCCTCTCTTTTGTTGCTATGCTTGTCTAATTTTGTTTTCATTTTACTCTTCTTCACTCCCAAATTGCTCTTGAAACTATATTTTCGCCATTTATTTCTCTCCTGCAGTCACAAGATTACCGATATGCTAGTTACATGCATTTGCTTGCTGATGCAGTTGGTCAGTCCCTTTCTACGAGACCAGATATTATCGGTTCTGAAATTTCCAAGGTTTGAAGAAAGTCAATTTACTACTGTACTTAAAGTAGATTGTCGATAGTCCTCCTTGTAGATTATTGATGCCATGATTGAACGGCGATATTCTGTTCTGAAGATGTGCTATCTTAAGAATTTTGAATGTGATTGTAGGCACTCTCTGGGCTGCATGAACAAATACCACCTTTTCCCAGGGCTACGGCAGTGGAAATAATTGAGGAAGAGTTAGGTTCCCCTATCAACTCATTTTTTAGCTACATCTCTGACGAACCTGTTGCTGCTGCATCATTTGGTCAGGTGCTACTTTGTCTTACTATTCTAGGTGTGAAAGAAGAAAGTGCACTTGTGCACTGGATAAAAGCATGCATATGCTTGTGTATATGCTTGTTGTTACTTGCATTGATTTGTCTCTCATCAGTTATATCCTGTGCAAATTTCAGGTCTACCGTGCATGTACACTTGATGGTTGTGATGTTGCTTTGAAAGTTCAGCGTCCTAATCTTCTTCATGTGGTAGTTCGTGATGTCTATATTCTTCGGCTTGGGGTCTGTACCGACCTGGATCTCTGTGCGTGTGTGTGGATGTCTCATTAAATTAGTCATACATAACCTTTTTTCTTTTTCTCTTTTTCTAGCTTGGGTTGGTGCAAAAGATAGCAAAGCGAAAGAATGATATTCGCCTCTATGCTGATGAGCTTGGTAAAGGACTGGTTGGGGAGCTGGACTACTCTCTGGAGGCTGCCAACGCCTCCAAATTTCTGGTATCATTGTTTTTTGATTCAAGTTCTATGTTTGAGTTTTATTATATGGTAGAAAGTCCTCATAAATGTTTGGATATGTCCCATTTCGCACTGCCATAAAAATTTCGATGACTACAGCTAGTTAATGATGTAGTGAATATATAGATTTATGTTAACAAGTATAGTTCCCATGACTGAAATACTGCAAAATGTTAACCACCAGTTACTATATGGGATAACCTATACTTTTTGTTGCTTTCGCTGCAGGATGCTCATTCTTCATATTCATTTATGCATATCCCAAAAATATTTCCCAATTTAACTCGAAGAAGAGTTCTTACGATGGAGTGGGTTGCTGGTGAGAGCCCAAACGATTTGTTGTCTCTATCTGGTGGTAATGCTGTAAATAATGGCTCTGTCTATTGGGAAAGGCAGAAAATTGAAGCAAAACGGCGGCTTCTTGATCTTGTATGTTACTATTTATGATTTGCGTTTTTCCCCAGCAGTTTTTCCATTTATTAGTTCGTGTTTTGGCTCGAAGTAGCTGAATGTTTTCCTGCCAAATATTTTGTGTGTTTCAGTATGACAGCATGCTAGTTTTAGATTAATTCATTAAAAGTATTCTTTAATTTTGCCGCTCCAGGTCTCCAAAGGAGTGGAATCAACACTGGTTCAGCTCCTCGATACAGGCTTATTGCATGCTGATCCACACCCAGGAAATTTGCGTTACACATCATCAGGAAAAATAGGGTAATTTCTTGCCTGCTTTTTCATAGATTATATAATAAACTGGTTTCTTTTCTTGGTTGAAAGTTTTTGATTGTGTATATTATGTCACTAGCCTCTTCCATGCGTGGCTTCAAAATGTTCTTTCTTCTGATGCAGAGACAATGAACTCTAGACAAATTAATGTTAAGAGAACTTCTAAAGCATTCTTTTATGGCCTATTAATCCGTTTACTGTGGTTTCAGGTTTCTGGATTTTGGCTTACTTTGCCAAATGAAAAGGAAACATCAATTTGCTATGCTTGCATCCATAGTGCACATAGTAAATGGGGATTGGATGGCCCTTGTGAATTCTCTGATTGAAATGGATGTTGTAAGGCCAGGGACTAATATCCGGCTTGTTACAATGGTATAATTTTTCTCTTCAAATACACTATGTTCTGTTACAGAATGTAAATTTTGAGCTGAGAAGTAAAATGCATGACCTACGTACAGACTAGCCCTGTTCAGATTGTTTCTTTAATTGAAGTTTTCAGACGCCTTTGATTTCACTGAGAGTTACTCAAATTGTTCAGGAACTGGAAAATTCCTTGGGAGAAGTGGAATTTAAAGATGGAATTCCTGATGTTAAGTTCAGCAGGGTAAGAATAATGCATTGAGAACACTGGTAAATGATATCTTGTATAATTTAAAGATGGAATTCCTGATGTTTCTCAAGTTCTTGATGTTCCCTCCTTTTCTTTGTTGGCTTGTCTCTATTCTTACTCGTGTATAATTTCTGTTTTTTTTTAAATAACAGAATTGGCTGATTGTTTGAATAATTTGTTAAGGTTCTGGGAAAAATAGTTTCTGTAGCTGTCAAGTATCATTTCCGCATGCCACCATATTACACCCTTGTGCTACGTTCTCTTGCATCCCTGGAAGGTAAGTCAACTGCCCCCAACACAGTTCAGAACTTGCCCTAAAAATTAATGCTTTGTCTCTAGGCCGTATCTTAAAAGTCTCTAATGTTCAAGAATTATTATTTTAAAAGTTGAGCTGTGTTATTCTGTCAATATTACTGATGTTTCGTCTAAGTTGTTTCACGTAGTGTGTAGTTATAGTTGTTTCTTATCCTCTTCCAGGCTTGGCAGTTGCAGGAGATCCCAGCTTTAAGACATTTGAAGCTGCATATCCATTTGTTGTGCAGAAACTGCTCACTGACAGTTCAGCTGAATCAAGGAAAATTTTGTATTCGGTATGGCATTCTTTTTTACTTGATGGTGGCGTCTGGGATATGGTCTTATCATATTCATAGTTTCGGACTGTGAACGCGCATATTCAGTTATTTTATTCTTGTCCAGCATAAAATTTAAGATGTTAGTTTAGGCTGAAGTGTGTAGATTTGCAAGTGATAGGAAAGTTGAGGGTTTGGTCTACTGGCTCTAAGGATCAATAAGCGTATTTCTGCTTCGTAATCACTAGCGGGCAGGAATCCTGTTTATGGGATTTTGATGTGCCACTGCACATATCATGTTGGGACACTTGGTGATTGAACACTTTTAAATCTGACAACTATTTTCTCCCACGTTAATTGTCGGCCTCCTTACTTGAATTAAAGGTGAATGCTGCTGGTAATTGGACATCTTCTGTGGGATTATCTGTTGAATGGGTGAATAACTTTTGTCTTATTTTATTTTCCTATTCAGGTGGTTTTAAACAGAAGGAAAGAGTTCCGGTGGGAAAGGCTTGCTCTTTTCCTAAAAGTGGGATCAACTAGGTAGGCTGAGAAACCTCTTTCCCCATTTGTGCGACTCTGGATACTATTTAACATGTCCTGATTGGGGAATAATTAAGAGAAATTTTTATCATTGTTATCATTTACATCCTAAGTAGGATCTTAGAATTGGTTGGAAGACATCTTCACATATTTCTCATTTGTGGCCCATTGGTGAATTACCTTATCATTGTTAATTTTATATGTAACTGCTGGTACTTTATGCAGGAAAGTTCTAAATCGGTTGATAGCATCAAATAGCGAAAGTTCCCTTGACTATTTACCTAATCGCACCCCCAATGGTGTTATTAATGTTGCTCACCTTGTTTTAAAGCTCTTACCATCCAGAGATGGAGCTGTGCTGAGAAAACTTCTAATGACTGCAGTGAGTGTTTTTACTACAGTTCCCTTGGATTTCTTGTGGCTTTTAAAATTTTTCTTTTTGGTGGACTTTTGAATCTCTATTCTGCCTGATGAAATAATCATGCACAAAATGGCATCGGAGACTAATTATACTGAAGGCTCGCAAGTAACTTTTAACTGTCAAGGTTTTGCCCTTCTATTTTTCAACAGGATGGAGCTTCATTAATCCGTGCTGCGGTTTCCAAGGAGGCATTTGTATTCAGGCAGCAACTCTGTAGGGCCATAGCTGATGTGTTATATCTACGGATTGTTCAAACTTTTCGACCAGGTGTTTTAACAACCCAGTATAGTTCCCAAGCAAGACTGATGACTGGACCTGACGGTAGGGGGCTGGCTACAGCTCCCAGATTATCCTCGCCCTTATATGATTACGAAGTCCTATGGAAAGACCGGAGGCTCAAAGTGATATTCTCCAGAATTCTAAACTCTGCAAGGAAAGATCCAATATTGATGGTGAAGTTCTGTTGGACTTCTTTTGTTATGCTCATCATTGCTTCAGCACTGGCTTGTCATCGGGCTTTGGTCTCTCTGTCTGAAGCCATCATTGGCCCCTTGTCTCTTGCTCCCAGAAGAGTAGCCATGAGTGCTTAAGCCTCTTACTCAGACCTGGAGAGTAGCTATTGCTGGCATGCCCCTTGACAGTGATGATTTTCAGGTGAAAATGTCTGAAATTGGTGAGTTACGATTTTGTATTGCGGTTTTGGTATCGGTCCTTACGTTGGATATTTTGGCGCAAGGGATATGCAATCTGCCTTTGTATTTACTAACTAGCCCGGGGCAGTTTCAAGCATTTTGTGTGCCCAAAGTTCTTCACGTCTGCGGAATCTACCCTTGGCCAACATCATTTGTTACTGCTCTGAAGAGGGAGGTAGCTTAGAAATCAATGCCAGGCTCTGGAAGTTTTATAGAGTATACGAACTGTATATAGACATTTCTGTTCTGATAAATGAAGCTCATGTACTTGCTACACGCTCACTGATGCACCAATACTGTGATTTGGTGTATTTGGCAATTGGCATCACAGGGTCACTTCTGAATTCCAAGCCACACAAGAATTAATATATTGTTCTTGATTTATCTTAGGCTCTCCTTTGTAACAATTCCTGTCAAAGAATGGCAACTTTGATGAGAATCTTTGTGTTTCTACATAAAACAGGTTTCGATTCTTTTTGACTCTGAGGCACTGAGCTATATTGTTTTTCGGAGTCATGTACATGATGTTCTTCATGCTGTTCTTGCGTGGAAAAATGATTATTAATATCATAAGAGATAAAAAAACTCAACTTGGAAATAGGAAATTGAAATAGGAATCCACTTGTTTACACTACCAATGCTCTTACCCTTTGAGCATTTCTTTGCTACCTTTTCAGTGTTTCTTCAACACCCTCTATACTAGAAAATTTGTGTGGGATGTTCTCAAAAAATTGAGCACATGTGATACGTGTTCCTTCTATTTCTCCTACATGATCCAGAAGGATCAAACTACAGATACTCTTTTTAGCAAGAAGCCTTTTTGGTTGATGATTCATGTAGCGTCATACGAATTATCACTACATCACCGTCACGGCGTCAGATGATGCAGAATTCTTACATGGTTTTTGCCTTTCGTGGTACATCGCGGTCATATGATGCAGAATTCTTACATTGTTTTTGCATTTTGTGGAATTGCAAAGCACATTTTGCGTTGTAAACATCAGGTATCATTTTCAAAAACTGACCGACACATGCAATCTCACATAAGAAGAAGATTAGCAATCTGTTTTAGCAATTGACACCTCTGCTCTTGATTACCAATATTTTGCACGATTTCCCCATGACCCTGGCAAAATTTTCCTCTCATTAATGTAAATAAATGTCATCATTGTTGGCTAATCCCAGAGTACTTGTATGATTAAACCAAACAAAGTGTGATAAGCAGATAATTATCCGTTTATGAAATACATACACTTCCTACTTCCTTCTTAAGCTTAGCCGTCTGATTTAGTTAGCAGTCGATTTATCCTTTTTCGAAAAAGCCTTGTATATTGGTTAGTATCGTAATGTACACGTACTGCGCCTCTTAACGTAATACCCAATTAAAACACTCCCATCTTACAAACCTGGACAAACTAGAACACCGACTAAACGCCATCATCTGATATACTACCTCCTCCATTTACCACCAAAATCCACGGCTCCATTTCAAATTTCAATTTCCAAACCCTAAAAATCTCTCCATCATGAGCTCGCCGGCCATTCCTGGGGTATCCTCCTCCTCCTCCTCCTCTTCTAACTTAGTTCCCGCTTCGAGTCAAAACGAGATCGACGGCTATTTTTTCTTCGTTCCTTTTCTCTTTCAAATCCACTCCTGCTCTTCAATTCTTCGATCTCTAAGCAATTAATCTGATCACACGCGATTACGTCGCTGTTTTGAATGGGCAGGGAACGGGGATGTTCACCGGATTCACGAAGCTATGCAAGGGACTCGCCGTGGTTCTCATCGCCGGCCACATTGTCGTCCAGATTGTGCCTCCTGCTCTTGATTATCTCGCGCTTATCCCCGCTAAGTATTCCTTCGATCTCCGAAACTGACTTTTTCTTTTGCATTTCGTTACCGTTTTTTTCCTGCTAGCATTTGCCAAATAGTTGCTGATTTGGATAAACGGTAAACATTAATTGTAGAACAGATTTAGTTAGCTGGAAAAATAACATCCTCGAAAACTCTGCCAGTTGTATGTAAATCGTAGGATTGCTTCAGATCCATGGACTCGTTTCCTATTTCGTCAATTTTAGACTGTTTAGTGTGACGGATTCACCAGATACAACTGGAGCCAGTTTTAACTGGAAATGGAATGTTTAGGGTGTAGGATTAGGACTTAATCGGTGGAGCCGGAAACGGTATCGTTCTTGTAGAACTATAAACGACGAGCTTATGATCTGGAGTGTTTTACTCAACTCCTAGTAGTCTATTGAATCTCGACTTGATCTAGTATGTAATGATTATTTTTCCGTTTTGCCTCTTTTTTATTGTTGAGTTGCTCTTATTCTCTTTAGTGTTTATTTATCATGAAAATTTTGTTTTCCAGAACAATTCCTTTTGCTTGGAATCTCATTACAGCTGGTTACGTCGAACAAACAATTGCTGGGGTATGGAGTTCTTTCGTGTAACATTCTGTAGTTTTATTTGTCTTTTTTCTCTCCATAATTTTATTTTCCTGGTTCTTATGGAGTTGTGGTGATGAATAAATGTGTTTTTGTAGGTAGTTGCGAGCACTTTATTTCTCCTTCTTACGGGAAAAGTGCTCGAACCTGTATGGGGCTCTAAGGAGTTTTTGAAGTTCATTTTCATAGTTAACTTCCTCACTTCTGTCTGTGTGTTCATTACTGCTATTGCCTTGTACTATATAACAAGGCAGGAATCGTACCTGTAAGTAGGCGCTTCCAAATTACTTGTTTGATTTCTGCTTAATTCTTCTTCTTGCGTTCCTACCTTCACAATTGTAGTATTACATAAAGAACACAATCATTATCCAACTGCTGCTCTTTATCAGAGACTGATATCGTACTAGGCGTGCTTTAGATATGGCAATCAAGTGAAATTATGCACTCCTAAACCTGGCCTTTGTTTCCTTGGTTCCAATAGTTTTCTTGGTTTGTTATTTTTGTCTATCCCTGGTGTGGTTGTTGCTGATTTGTTCTCCTGTTTCATGGTAGTTACGCGCCGATTTCTGGGTTTCAAGCGGTTTTATCAGGTTTCTTGGTTGGTATAAAGCAAATTATTCCGGACCAAGAGTTGTCTCCTTTAAGGATTAGGGCAAAGGTACAGTGCTAAGTACTTCCTAATTCACTTCCTGCCTTCAAATAATTGTGTAAGCTGACAAGGTCTCTTACATGAGTGGGTTCTTTTTGAATGGCTATACAGTGGCTTCCATCTCTGTTGCTCTTGTTTGCTATTGTCGTGAGCTTCTTCATAGAAGATTGGATCAAATATCTTCCTACTACAATATTTGGCGTATACATGAGCTGGATTTACCTCAGATACATACAGAGGAAACCAGAAACTAAGTTGAAGGGCGATCCAAGTGATGACTTTTCATTCTCTTCTTTCTTCCCTGAATTTCTTAGGTATTTGATCTTTCCTTTAATGCAATAATCATTTCAGCTTTGGAAATTGTCAATTGGTATGTATGGTGCCATCCTATCTCTGTTTCTAATTTGCAGGCCAGTAATTGATCCTATTGCATCAATATTCCATCGGTTGCTTTGCGGAAGATCTGAAACTACTACGGAAGCTCAAGGTTATACCTTAGGTGGTGGCTCCTCCTTGCCTGGTTCTGACCCCATTGAGGCATCTCGGAGGAGGTAAGACTCTGGGTTCTTAATCCCATATCAGTTAGTTGGTTGCTAGTGAAAGAGCACAAAGTGATATCCAAGTGGACCTTCAATTCATAGTGCATGGTTCAAGATCCTCTCTCCTTGTGATCTGTTTATTAGAGAATATTGATTTAACTTGACCTACAAGCGTAACCTGAAAGTTTTAGACAGTGATGTACGTATGCATACATGAAGAAGCCAGTTCACGTTATTATTGTTCTAGGTCAATATAAGAAAACAATAGGAAACTAGGATGAATTACAACAATGGTACAATCTTCTTGTAACTGTGTCACAACAATAGCTGTCATTGACTACCTTTTGTGCAAGTCATGTTTAACAATAGATTTTTTTTGCCTTGCAGAGAAAGAGGTGCAAGAGCACTAGAAGAAAGATTGGCGGCTGAGAGGTTGGCTGCTGCACGGAGTGCAGAAGATGCTCCAGATAATGTCTAAGTATTTGTATACGTTTGATACGTTTTTTGATACGTTTTGACCCACTTTCTGTATACAGTATTGCGGTTATATGATGAGTTAGGGGATTAAAATTCCTTTCTAATTTTGTTCTTCATGCACCTGCAAATCTGCATCTTGTATTTGTCCAAAGTTTTTAACACAATAATGCAGGTTTGTCTTTGCTTTACTCAAAAGAATGAGGTTTTACTTCTTTTAAATAGACCAATAATCAATTATAGGGAGCAAATAGGAAGTACAGTAAATGTTAAGACCCGTTTTACTTCATGCTTATGTCTGACCAAGCTATGGAGAGACATGTACAAAAATCAATCTGGATTCTGGTAGGCGGCCTGGGATGTGAAGTGTTGGCCTCTCCAGAGACAAGAAGCGAGACCATAATATGTTTTTTCTATTATTTATTTATGTCTTTCGTGGTATAAACTCACATCTGACAAGAAAAAAGACGGGCTGAGGTCCAATATTCAATTAATTGTTATTATTTGAAGCGCCCCGACCTGAATTTACCGTACACAGTAAATACAGGCCGAAACTGTGACGACCCGGCCAATCAAGGCCCAGCATACAGTGTATAAAAGAATATCTCGGCCCAACGGCCCAAAATAGTAAACATCGTAAATAACAATACCGGCCCATTGACCCAATAAATATAACAATAGTGCACAGCGGAAGACTTAAACTCACTAACACTGTATGCGACACATGCAAACTATGGATCCAAGCCCGTCCAAGGGAAACGTCACAGCCTGTCTGGAATGCACCCAACCTGTACATGAAACAACTCATCCTACGGGATGAAAGCCCGCAGGTGAGGGGTGAGTCCGAAGTGCTCAGGACAATGGAAAGACGATCAGTATGCACACTATAACTACTCAAGTCAAAAAAACACGGGCTAAACAGCCCAACCCAAAGACTCGACCCAAAACTGAAAAGACTCAAATAAAATCAATTGTCCAATTTTATCTTTCCTGGCCCCGTCACGGATAAGCTAGGGTCGTACCAGGTTATCAACCTGTTCCTGGTGCCAGATCAAAAAGAACCCGGGATCAACATCCCAATATCAAACTCAGGGATCAACATCCCAATCAAACCGGCATCAACATGCCCATCACAAGTAACCCAGATCATGGCACCACAAAACAGTCACAAACCATCCGGTCGTACCTCTAC